>CM014277.1:1713082-1730676 GCA_004135705.1 Alloteropsis semialata | reverse complement strand
TTTCTTTCTCTTTTTTTCTTTCTTTTTGCTCCATAGAACCTTTGGCAACATAGTACTCACTCAGCATCCTTCCCCTATGCTTAAACGATTGCTCATCCTCGAGCATAGAAGTAGGGGTTGATAATTACTGAAGTAAGTACAACAAAGTCCATCTTGATCTTCTAGAAAAACACTTGAATCTTCAGGGAGTTCTCATTGATGCCTCCCAAATTGATGTTCTCTAAATTAAGCTCTTGATTCTTGTGGATTTCTGTCAAGAAAATGATCCATACTCAATTGTGGGTTGTGGTCAATGAGGTAATCACAAAAAGATATTTTGGGTTTAAGGTGGATATCCAGCGAAGTTTGCAAAGTTTTCGGTGTAGAAACTCACAATGCATGGATAGAAAGGCTAGCAAAAGAAATGTACACAAAATGGAATGGCCAGCTTCTTAGTCTCAAACCATAGAAATCAATCTTAATCCAACTCATCAAAATATAAGTTTGCAAATCTAAAGGTTTCATCATGAAAGATCATGTATAAGTAAAGGCTTTGGTAGGTAGAACTTTGCAAGAGATTCACGAATGTAGATAGCATAAGAATTAAGTTTTAAACAAAACAAGGCATAAGGTCATCAGTAAACTTAATTGAAAGAGCAACATAAGGAATATGTGGGTCTAGAATTTAGTCATTTAACCTCCACAAATAAAAGAGCCGGTATTTAGTCAAATTAAGTTCATTTTATGGAGAGCAAATGGTCAAGTCATATATAACATCATATAGGTAGAACAAAGCGGCAACTTTCATCACTTTTCCATAAGCAAAAGCATTCAAAATATGTCATCATGGTGAGCACAAAGTGGTGGTGATCATTTATTAAAAATAAAAACAAAACTAGGTTGTCCTCCTAGTAGCCATGTTATTAACAAGAGAGATATATAAAGGTTTCTAACCTATGGTCGATGGCATACATATATACAAGCATTAAGAAGTAGATGAACAAAGAGAAGGTTGAGTTAGCAAATACTCTTGGGTGTCTGGTGGGATCTTTCCCCTTTACTTATCTAGGGTTGCCAATGGGAACTACTAAGCCACTTGTGAAAGATTATGCCCCTCTTATCTGCAGGGTAGAGAGAAGAATGTCTGCCACATCCCAGTTCCTGTCCTATGCTGGTAGACTCCAACTGATAAACTCAGTAATCACCTCACTTCCTACATACTTCATGTGTTCCCTTAAATTGCCAGTTACGGTCATTGAAGTAATTGACAAGAATATGAAGAATTGCCTTTGGAGAGGAAAGGAATTCAGAAATAAAGGGTATAATCTTGCTGCCTGGGACTTAGTTAAGAGGCCCAAGGTCAAAGGAGGGTTGGGGATTATTGATCTGCGAATACAAAATGATGCATTATTGATAAAGCAATTGGACAAATTCTACAGAAAGGAAAACATCCCTTGGGTCAAGCTAATCTGGCAAAAATACTACGTTGATGCTGTCCCGCATATGACCAAAGAAAAGGGGTCATTCTGGTGGAAGGACATTCTGAGATTGCATAACCAATTCAGAGAAATTGCCATCTGTGTGCCTGGAAAAGGTGATACCATCAGCTTTTGGGATGATATGTTTGAAGGTAGAATTCGTTCGAGCCTGTATCCTAACCTATTGGAGTATTCAAGGGACCCAAAAATCTCTCTCTGGAAAATGAGAAATGTCCATGATCTCCTTGATTGTTTCAGACTGCCAATGTCTAGACAGGCATATAATGAGTATCTTGAAGTGCAAAATGAACTGGCAGATTTTGCTGAAATGGCTTCAGAAGAAAAGGATACTTGGCTGTTTATATGGGGGCATAACGGCTATTCGTCAAGCAAATTTTATCAGTATCAGTTCAGGAACCTGCAGCCTGAGAATTCGATAATCTGGATATGGAAAACAAAGTGTGTTCCCAAAATAAAGTTTTTTGCATGGCTAATGCTGAATGATAGGCTAAACACTAGAAACATCTTGAGAAGAAGGAGAAAGTATCTGGAGGAGGGTTACAATTGTGTGCTCTGCCAGGAAGAAGTTGAAGAGACCTTGGAACATCTCTTCTTTGATTGCAGCTCAGCTATTAGTAGATGGTTTTCTCTGGGGATAGTTTGGGATGAAAATGCTAACATTCATAACAAAATAATCTACATTGCCAGGCAAGAATTCATGCAGCCTTTTTTCGTGGAAATCTTCCTGATTGGTGCATGGAGTATATGGAATGAGAGGAACAATCTTATTTTCAACAACAGGATTCCAAGTTTATCCACCTGGAAATCATCTTTCAAAGCTGAAGTCAAGAATCATCTCATCAGAATTAATCAAAGACTGCATCAATCCATCAATTGCTGGCTACAGACTCTATAGCTCCATCAATTGGGACTGGTTTCTTCCTCTCTAGCTGTTCTTTCCTTCGGTTCGGTTGGTTGTTTGTTGGTTAGTTAGCTCGCTTGTGGGTCTCTTTCCCCCTAACATCTTGTTAGGTTTGTAAGTCTCTTGAACTCCTGTTTTCTTTTTTATTAATATATTTCTCTGTTGCCGGGGGGCTTTGCCCCACGGTTCGTGTTCAAAAAAAAACAAAGAGAAGGTTGAGGGAGAGTTACCGTCTTTCGATGCTTGTAGTGGAGTGTAGCGCGGCTTCCCCCATGCTTAAGCATTGTGCTTATCATGGAAGAAGAGAAATGAGCATCTTGTGGTGAACACGATCATTGTACTCCATTTGGCCTTTTTTCTTCTCGTCCAACAAGTCCTCCCCATGCTTAGCATGTTGCTAAGCGTGGAAAAAGATGGTGAACCGTCATGTGATTCTTGAAATCCTTCCGCCACGTGTTTGGAGATTTATCTTTACGCTACTTCACCTCTCTTGGCTTAACTTTCTTCAACCTCTTCTTGTCATCGAGCCTTGGTCCCAATCATTTTTCTCACCTCCATCATCTCCTTGCTTGTTGTCCTCATTGCTGCTTCATTCTCCATGAATTTTTCCTTTATTTACAGAATAGAACATGTACTGAATCCTTGCTCCACTGCAAAGTGCACAAATTTATCTTTCAAACGAGTCATCATTTGTCCAAAAAGGATTCCGAAGAAAAGAGTTATGCCTATTTTATTCCAGCACTGCAATCTATCCCGAGCGATTTTAGAACGCGCAGCGCCCAATGTTTTTGTCGTATCTCCTTACATAGGTCTTCAAATTCATTGATCTTGGATGCGTTCGAACGAGAATTTGATGGAGCCTCTGAATATCAACTTTGTGTTCTTTGTACAGCTCTGAGCGTGTGCAGATTTTTGATGAAAATAGCAGCATCCCTTTCAATCTTCGGAGATGTTAACGATTTTGGTTGCAACTTTGATCGTGAATTCATGGGATTCTTTCATCATGCCTGCAAATCACTTGAAACGCACAAACTTCCTCTGGGGTGACGGTCGGGAGTATAAGCAAATGCCAACTACCAATGACATCCCTAAGACCTTAACTTGTGGCATAATCAACCTAGTAAAAGAGAAAAATAAAAACCTAATGGGTGTGCATGAATACAAAGTGAGTATGCAAATAAGAGGAAAGCATATAAACAAAGACAATGTTTACACTTAGTTCTAAACACCATGTTCACAACTAGGTTGCCGAATTTCTCCATAGTCATAAAGATCTATTAACCAAGGTAAAA
Source organism: Alloteropsis semialata (assembly GCA_004135705.1). Taxonomy (NCBI): domain Eukaryota; kingdom Viridiplantae; phylum Streptophyta; class Magnoliopsida; order Poales; family Poaceae; genus Alloteropsis; species Alloteropsis semialata. The sequence continues at coordinate 1,727,005 of CM014277.1, read as the reverse complement.
ACTCCATGTCTATCCCAAGGTCAATATTTCCGTATAGCACAAGAAAAATAAGGCGCATTGCAAAGCTTATAAACCGACCAATGCAATGTAAATGCTAACAAGGCTTACAAAACCAAATGATGATGGTCCGCGATCATGTCTAAACACCGTGTTTAAACAAGATTGCAAAGGGGAATGCCGTGCACAAGCATTAACATGGATATGAAAGCATTCATCATAAAGTTTCGTGAAAGAGCCAAGCTAACAAATGCAAAGAGTTAGCAAAAACAAGGGTTAGCAAGGTTTGAATGGTCTTTCAACACGAAAAGAACCAAACAACCTAGTTAACGAGGTTTAGGGCAACGTTCACGGTATCCTATATTTTTGGCTTAAAACAAGAATTTTGAAGAGAGAAGTCAAGCTTAGAAAATCTACCATAGGTGGTTGAAAACAAAAAAAAATAAAGGTTGTTTCATTGGGTGGAAAACAAAACCTATGGTTTTAGGATGGCTATAGGTTTGAGAGATTTTCCTAAGGGTTTAGGATCTCATAGGAGGCTAGTCAAAGTTTTCAATTAGGATAAGGAGTAGAGATAGACTTGGCTAATCCGAATGATGATGGCAAGCAAATTAACACAAGTCAATCCTATCCTTGTTGGTTCCGTTTTTTGGCTGGGTATTAGGAAGGCTTAGGTGGGTTAACAAAAAGTTAGATCAAAACAAAACATGGAACACAATGCAAGGATGGGAACAACATGGCATGAAGCGAACATGAGGTGGATGAGCAAAATGACATGTCATGATATGGTGGTCTAAAAACAAAACAAAAGTTAGCCTAGATTAATTAGCCACAAGTTTAGAATCAAAGGGTGGTGTCATACCTCATATAACTCTCTAAAAAGACTCAAAAGAAAAAGACTCTAAACACTAATAGGCATACAAAAGGGTCTACAAGTTTTTCAAGATCAAATAACAAAGTGCTCCCTCAATAACATTTAGATCATACAACATAAAGTTGTGGCATTTATTAGAGCAATGGTACAATGTTACTTGATGATTCGATTAAAGAGCACAATATAGACCGTCAAATTATATAGATAATAGACAAAAGATCGGGTTGCCTCCCGCAAAGCACTTCATTTAAAGTCATAGAGACTTCTCACCTCGATTATGTTTATGTGAAGCCATGGTCTTTCGTGCGAGAATCCGAAGTGTCCACACAGCTTGATGTTGCCTTTAGTAATCCATCGTGATTTGCTTCTAACATCTTCATAAATTGAATGTAGCCGGCTTGTGTCTTCATATGCCAATGTTCTTGGGGGTCTTCACTTTGTTCTTAGCTTCTAAATTTGATCATGTACGCTTGATGAAAGTATTGCCCAAGCTCCTCTTCATTGTAGTCATCGTTATCTCCTCTATCTTGTTCTCATCACATTGTGCTGCCTCTTCTTCATGGATTTTCCCCTGTACACAGAACAGAACATATACAAAAGTATAGCTCTATTAAAAATTTTATAAAATTATCTTTCTAACAAGTGATCATTCATCTTAAACAGAGTTTAAATAAGAGAGTTATGCCAATTTTATTTCAGCGCTACGTGCTGTCTAGAAAATTTCAGAATGCATGACCTTCGATGTTTTGATCATAACCGCTTGTAGGAATCTCCAATTGACTTGATTCTTGATTCGTTGGAACCAGAACTTTGTGGGCCTTTTAAATATACAAAAATATTCTACTGTTTTCTTCAAAGGTTATGCAGACTTTGATGTGAACAGTACCTTCTTGTGAATTGATCCGGATATGTTGATGATCTTGATCTTGTGGTCTATGGAGCGTCGTGTTGTCCATCCTTAGGACTCAAGGTCATCACCATTGATTTACCAGTGAGTAGCATGGCTCCAATGATGAGTCTTCTCTATAGTTCTTGCTTTACCCAAGGTGTCGGGATCGTATGGGACTCTTGCTCTTTACGTCGATGATTTGAGCGGTTTCCTTCGTTGATCGCATCACTCAATTAGAAACTTCTTGAGCATCCTACTAAAGAAGATTGGTGGTGTCATGGTGCTTCTAATATTGTTACCTCTAGTCTTGATTAACTTCAAATTATCGTCGTTTGTGCTCAAGGACCTCCAATCATCCCTTGACATCGTCACCAGCTTCTCCGTTGTTTGCTGCTGCCTCTTATTCATTAAATTCCTCTTAACCCAGTATAGAACATGTACCATACTTCTACTTTATTGCAATGTGCATCAAATTCCCTTTCCAACGAGTGCTCATTCACTTTAAATGGACTCCGGATGAAAGAGTTATGCTTGTTTTACTCTGGCACTACGTTCTGTCCCGGGTAGATTTCAGAACGCGCAGTGTTGAAAGATTTTACCATAACTCCTTGCACCGATCTCCAAAAATTGTGATTCTTAATGCGTTGAAAAGACGACTTGATGGAGCTTCATATTTCAAAATTTTATTCTATGGTACTTCTATGATCAAGGGCGAAAAACTAGTCTCAACAGCAACCTTCCGGAGATGTTGATGATCGGGTCTCACGACTTCGTCGGGGCATGACTCGTCTCCTATGGCTTGGACAAACAAATCTCCAAGAAACATTAGTCTTAAAAATTCAATTGACATGGCGGCATACTTTGTTCATATTTATTTATTTTGTGTGTGGGCTCGATAGTGGATGATGGGCCACTAACAAAAGTTAGCACCTACCACTAAAGAGTAGATCTTCACGTAGCTATCAACTTGTGAGAGCGAGTTTTGGACTTGTCAAAGTCCGGATGTCGAGAACTTCTCGATCGCTTTGTGTCTAGGGTTTTACCTGCATTCAAGGACACAAACAAGAAATATAGGGTATATGCAATAATAAAAATTAGGGTTAGTCCGAAAAATTAGATAGATCACCCTAGGGTTCGAGTTGCCGATCCCCGGCAACGGCGCCAGAAAAGCTTGTTGACGGTCCATAGACGCGCCAATTGTGAACCGCAAGCGCACAGATCATCATAGCTTTTCTCTTAGAGTATTCCATCCTAGGTTTATAAATCCGTGGATCGACAATGAACTTACTAGGGTTCCCCATCTAATCTAACGGATCTATTCCTAGCATTAAGCGTTGATTGCATATAGAGGTAAACCTTTATGATGTGGGTGAGGTGTAAAGGTTGATCTCATCCGAAAACGTAGGCAAAGATAACATAACCAAGGTTAACGAAGGCCTATTCGTCTCTAGATATAGCTCTTAGTCAAAAGGCGATCAAAACCATAGATTGCAACTCTACCAAAGGTACCCGAGTCTTCTCTCCGAAAGGCGGCTCGCAAGCAGCCTACTTTCTGATGGTCGCCGCCGCGAGGTGCGTGCCAACGCCTAAGGTTTCCCAAAACTTTACCCAACCAACTAGCAAGCGCTCGATGAGCTTCTTATAGTGGCTTGCAACAACTCCCATCGTACTCGCCATCGATCCAACTCAACATCACGTCGTCGCTAGAACCTTTCCCTCCCGTATGCTGTCACCACACCGGGGTAATCGACGAACTAGCTAGAATGCGCTACTTCAATGTATCCGCAAGATATGGACTAATCACCACGATTAGATCTAATCTTACTAAGAACATATGACGATCGTACATATGAATATAAAGCCTCAAAGAAGTAGACCAAGGTTGAGACAACTAGAATAGAGATTAGATTGATATCACCATCGTGTGTGTACATACCCCAATGAATCTTGGGGCTTGACTCTTGAGCTCCGCCGTGGCACAACCGCGCAGGGAGGCCATGGCGGATAGGGTTGGCCTAAGCCATGCCCTAGGTACCTTCGAAGACTTGTAGTGACTCTCGTCTCTCTTTGGTGTATGCCCTAGTTTTCACCGACTTCTGGTGGATTGCTCGCCGTGGCTTTGGGGTACAGGGTCTATAAATAGTCTGAGAAAACCCTAGCTCGAAGGGGAGGTCGAACCGACGTAAAAACACCCTAGGCCGGCCGGCCTAGGGCCCTTTGGGCCGACCGGCCTAGGCCCTTTTTGGCCCGGCTCGGTCCCATCTTTTGCGTGCAAGCTTCTCTCGACGATCCTTGTCCATGTATGCACGATGTCCTATATGGAAGTTGCTCCAAAAATGTTGGTTGGGCCTTCTTTGTTTGGCTTGATTCCGTCGGGTTTCGTGTTGCTTTTGGACTTGAATATAAATGGCCCAAATTGGACCATTTTTCTGCAAAAACATGATATGCTCCAAAATACAACACACATACGAAAATAGGGTTATTTCACGTGTCAAGTGGCGGGTTAGTATATAAATTAGTCCAAAACCACCACTTAAATGGCACTAAAAGTGTACATATAACGAGCGTCAACATTGTTGTACTAGAATCATCAAGTGAGAGTGAAGAAGATGATGATGAAGAAGAAGAAGATATCAAGCTAGCTCGCATCATGAGGAAGACAACAAAGCTTCTCTCCAAGCTAAACAAAAAGGGCTACAACTATGACCCTAAAAAGAACAAGTTTCGCTCAAGGGATGGGAACAAAAAGTGCTACAATTGTGGGGAGTACAATCACCTCTCATATGATTGTCCCAAGCCCGACAAGCGAAAGATGAAGAACAAGGAGGGAAAAGATGATGATGAGTACAAGAAGAAGGTCTCCGACAAGGCCAAGAAGAAGCTCTTCAAGAAAGGAAAGAACAAGGTCTACATTGTTGGAGAATGGGTTTCCGGTGGTGAGAGCTCAAGTGAAGATTCAAGTGATGATGAGGAAGAGAAGGGATTTGCCGGGCTTGCCATTAAGCATGAAGAAGATGATGAACCTTCTCTTCCTCCCCACCTATCAACAAGCTCTTGGTCAAAAGGTAATACCAAGGTGAGTGATGATGAATCAAGTGATAGTGATGATGAATTCTCACCTAATGAGGTTAAGACACTTCTAGATGAGTACACCGAAATGATCAAGATGCAAAGAATCCAAACTTAAAACTGTTGAGGATGGAGAAGAAGTCTCCCGTATGCTATGATTGATTAGGCCGACCGATCTGAGCCTTCCTTCCTTTTTCCCCTGCTCGGCTCCGGCTCGGATGCTCGTTGCCTCAGCCGTCAGCTTTGCCGTTGCCGCCGCTCCCGGCTCCCCCTGCCCTGTATAAAGAGGAAAAGAGCCTCCTCTCCTCCTCATAGTCGCCGCATCCCATCATCCCCTCTTCCTCCCGCCCACGGGAACTCAGACAACAACAACATACGAAAGTGTTGCCCCGACAAGTTCTGATTTTGTCGCCGCCTCATCCTCACCTTCCACTTGGTCGCATCACAAGGTAAGCCATAGCCATCCATCTCTCTCTGCATATCTACTTGCAATTTCAATGTTAGTACCCGTCCTGTTCACGGATTCCCGACCTGTTCAACTGCTTTGATTCTTCGCTTTTCATCTGCAAAGGCATCCGTTGTACTAGGAACCTTGCACTCTCCAATTAAGTTGTGTACATTCAGAGAAAAAAAAATAGATGCCGCTGATTGTGCTTTCAATCCAACCCCAGTGGGTATTAAGGGTCTGCAATCTTATCTTCTCCTGTGTTATCAACCCCTTATTTTCTGGCCACAGCTTTGGGGTGTGTGAATTTTTCCCCCATTGTAGGTTGCTTCAGTAACCTCTGAACAAAGTTCTTGTCATATGTGGATCCACCAAACGCACAAAGTTGGCTTTTTTCTGATGGTTGCCATGACTGTCAATATGTCACCACCCCCGCCATGTGCCAGTGCCTGTCCCTTATTCTAAAAAATCTTATTTTGCATGTCAACTGTTTGCCCAATGTGGTGGTCGTGCTCCTTAGAAATTCAGTCGCTTTTCTGAGATGCCAAAGATCCAGCAATGCCAATGTCATCAACGTGCATCTTTGAATTTTGCTACATCTCTTCTCTTCTGCTTCTTAGTTTGCGCTTGTGTTCCTTGTGCTTCTTATTTACTGATCACTTGGCTGGACTCTTCTAACTCATTCCAGTTGGGAACATCTTAAAATGAGTTACTAGTATGCATATCACTTGCTTGGTTAATACAGTAAACCTTTTAAATCCTGAGTGAAGCCTTTATGTGCATATAACTTGCTTGGGTAATACAGAAAACCTTTTAAATCCTGAATGAAGACTTTATGTGTTGCCCATACAGTGTCAGTATATATAATAAAAGTTCTAGCTTCTGTCCAGATCCTGGGTCCTCAGCTACGGAATTTAATGATTCTTTTCTTTTGTGCAGTGCAGATAACAAAATCCACAACAAGAAGGTAAAACTTCAGGGAATGCTGAAAGATGTGCTTTCATAGAAGAGATTTCTGCTGCGATACCAAGGAGATCCCTGCTCTACAAGGGCTCCTGAGCTGCTTAACTCTTGATGTGAGCGACCACCTTAGCTGCATCAATTCTACACCGTTCAGACTCCGACACGACCAAGCCATAAGAATACTGTTCACCTCCATGGATCATGACATGGGGGAGGAGGGCTGAATCTTTGCAGTCCAACTGATTGGCAGCCTGAAGATAGCCCTGTGTTCATACTTTAAGTAGGAGATATGGAAACTACGGTTAAGATTTTGATGGAGCGGTATGAGCTGGGGAGATTGCTGGGTAAAGGTACATTTGGGAGGGTGCACTATGCAAGGAACCTTGAGTCCAACCGGAGCGTTGCTATTAAGATGTTGGACAAGGAGAAAGTTTTGAAGGTGGGGCTCTCAGAGCAGATCAGGCGTGAGATCACAACTATGAGGTTGGTGGCTCATAAGAACATTGTTGAGCTTCATGAGGTCATGGCTACACGAAACAAGATCTACTTTGTCATGGAGTATGTGAAAGGTGGTGAGCTCTTTGACAAGATTGAGAAAAGCGGCAAGCTCACGGAGGCCGCTGCCCACAAGTACTTCCAGCAGCTCATTAGTGCAGTGGATTACTGCCACAGCCGAAGAGTGTACCACCGGGACCTGAAGCCTGAGAACCTTCTTCTGGATGAGGATGGGAACCTGAAGGTATCTGATTTTGGACTGAGCGCCCTTTCGGAGTCAAAAAGGCAAGATGGATTGCTCCATACCACCTGTGGAACGCCAGCTTATGTAGCTCCAGAGGTGATCAGCAAGACAGGCTATGATGGTGCAAAATCAGACGTCTGGTCTTGTGGTGTTGTTCTGTTTGTTCTTGTTGCTGGCTATCTCCCTTTCCAAGGCCCAAATTTGATGGAGATGTATCGGAAGATACAGCATGGTGATTTCAGGTGCCCCAGTTGGTTTTCGCACAAACTCAAGAAGCTGCTGTACAAGATCCTGGACCCCAACCCAAGCACAAGAATCTCAATCCAGAAAATAAAAGAGTCTACATGGTTCCGAAAAGGTCCTGAAGGGACCCGCACAGTTAAGGAGAAAATTCCCTGTGAGAATGCCACCACAAATGCTGCTCCAACACTTTCTGTGAGGCGCAAAAAGAATCCTTCTGAAGATGGGAAGCTGCTGAATGTGACAAACATAAATGCCTTTGAAATTATCTCTTTCTCCTCAGGGTTTGATCTATCTGGCCTATTTATAAAGGGGTGCAGAAAGGAGGCAAGATTTACTTCAGACAAGCCAGCCTCAGTCATCATCTCAAAGATTGAAGATGTCGCAAATATGCTGAATCTCAGGGTAAGGAAGAAGGATAATGGGGTTGTCAAGATTCAAGGAAGGAAGGAGGGAAGGAATGGTGTCCTTCAGTTTGACACTGAGATCTTTGAGATCACACCATTCCATCATCTCGTTGAGATGAAACAAACAAGTGGTGATCTACTTGAGTATCAGAAATTATTCGAAGACGACATCCGGCCAGCGCTGAAGGACATAGTCTGGGCCTGGCATGGAGATGATCAGCAGCAAAAGCAGGAGTAGCTTTGAATGCCGCAGTTAGTTTTTTGTTCCGAAATTTTGTTGGATCTTTAGCTCAAGAGTGATTCTGTTGTGCATATGTGCATTTGTTTTTTGAGCAGCTACATTCTTTTTTTTGGCATTGGAAGAGCACCTAGTGAATGGTGGTGAAGTGAACCATTAGGCTATATTGCGTCGAACAATAATTGTTGAGTTCTTGAGTTTCATTATGAAAATTGTTTCTGTTGTGTAATGCTTGTCCCTATCAATAATGAAATACAATGCTTTTGATCCTTGAAAAAATGTTGAGCTTTCCTGTACAAGAGCTTTTTTTGGTGAATTAAATATTGTGCCAAGCATTTGCAAAAGATGTGCACCTCAGCACCTGCATGTGAAGTCACTTGTTTGTAACCATTCCAGCACTCAATAAAAATAGAAAGAACTGAAAGTCTAGATTCGAATGATTGGCGATCACTTGAAGAATACTTTACATGTTCTTTTCTATGCTTGAGATTCAAATGGATTGAGCCCACTAAATCAAATGAACATTTTGTTCTTACTAAGACTTCATTGGAAACTAGAAAAATAGGGTGACAAAGAAAGCGAGGTAAAATATACTCAACATATGAAAAGATGAAACGTAAATCACATGCTGATAAGTTCAATCTCCAGACAATATTTAAACTCCACTAGTCCACTTGATTAAGGATAGATCCCAGTAGCAGCTCGTTTTGTTATTCATAATCAACCACTGGAACTTTCCAAGCAGGTGAAACATCGATCCAACCCAATTACTTTTAGCAAACCAATCGCCGCTATGCCAAGTTGTGCATAATTATGGGATAAACTGTTTGGGTTACTGATTTTCAACATACTTGTGCTTTTGTTCTTGTCTTCTTGATGAGGTGTCATGATAGATGCCTGATGCGATGTATCTCCACAAACATGAGACAGAAGTAGTGCTATTTATAATAGATAAATCTTTCCTGATTTCAACATGTAAATTTGCTTGCTACATTTTTGTATATGGCTTGCCTCACTCATCTGTCGGGCATATGCTAAGAAAAGTCAATCGATGGTATGTGACAGCTGGGAGTATGCACTACCTAGTGGAGTAAAAAAACTACAAGCAGATAATCATCAAACATAACCCTTCGTAATAGTGTAATACATTCCATGCGCATTGCTTATGCATATTTTGTTGGGAGTTCCAGAGTGCGCTTGCATTGCATGATCACCTATTCACCTTGTTGAATTCAACGTCAGGGATTGACTGCTTGCTCTGCTGCATCTTATGGTTCCCTGTGCAGTCTGCATATTCAGAAATAGCGAGAATTATTCCGTAAAATGGGTACTACAGTAGTAGACAAAGAATGAAGAGGGGAGGTAGTTCTGCACATGTTGGGGTAAGTTAAATCTTCAGGCAATATTTCAAGTCTACTAGTCCACTTGCTCTGAAAAAGAAAATGTCCCCCATCAACTGCGATTCAGGATTGCAACAGCTCGTTTTTCACATTCCCAGTCAACCGACAGAACTAAGATAAACTATTTCGCTTCCTGGGTACCAACGTAGATGCTTTTGTCCTTGATTAGAGGTGCCCCGTGCCCTGATAGAGTGCTAGATGCTTGATGCGATGTATCACCACGAATGAGATACAAAAATGATGGTTATAGAAAAATCTAGCCTGTTTTAGACAAGCAAATTTGCTTGTTAGTTTTCAATGGCTTGGCTGTGGCTCATCTGCACAAGTGCACAGCTGTTGGATCTGTCCCACTGTCTGGGATATGCTAAGAAAGCAGGTTGATCAACGATATGCATGTGACAACTGATAGCAGGTGACAACTGTAGGTAAAATTTTCTATGGTCAGGCAACCATCAAACATGATCATTAGCAACTGCAGTTGATTACCTTGTTGCCACGTAAACTGCATATGCATCAATTAATTGTACAATGATTGCCGTGCTTGCTCCTGCCTGCACAAACTTCTTGTACTTAATTCTGTGCTGAAAATCTAGGATAAGGACTGAACCAGAAACGACTCAAGAGTCAGTGCACAATCACAGCTGTTCCAAGGTGTGCTGTAAAGGCATAAACTCTAGTTCCAAATTAGATGCTTCTACCTGATGACATGCCTTCTGATACGATCAGTATATACGACTCCAAGCTATAGGAAAGATTATCCAGCAAAGAATATCCTCTTACAACATGCAGTACTACTCGATACATATCCCATGCTAGAAGAGGCAGATTGAAATCATAATGGAGTAGAGAGAATGTTACTGGCTTACTGCAATTCCGAAGTGCATGGCCCAGCTTAAGATGCTTTTATCCTTCTAAGTTTTCTGCAATTGTGAGGGTTATCAAGCAAACCCATTTAGCACAAACCATATAGTGTGTGCCTACGATATGAGCAGAGCAATCTGAAGACAAGGTTTCTACCAAAAACCTTTACCTGTCTGCTCAAAGATTTTAGGCCCAGAAACCATTGTCCTGCCAAGGTGGTCCAAGGGGGTGGAGCTAACGGCATGGAAGAGAAGCAATATGACTCAAGCCTGAAGATGTATTAATTAAGCTGGCTGGCATCGAACAGATTTCTGCATTACCTCAACTCTGAGATGGATTAAGATAGGGAGCCAACCCGCCAAAGGAATGCACCACACATAGATCGAATAAACAAGCAGTGCCAGTCCCTCAAAATCTCTTCAACATTGTTGCCACTAGTCTTTTTCTCTGCATCTACAATCATGTTCTGCTCATTTTTTTCAGAGAGAATGATGAATGTGCTTCCAGTTTGATGATATATATACACCTCGTGTACGTTGGCATAAAAATTCAGATATGTTTCCTCAAATGCAGGTCATACAACATATGATGACAGTGATAATCTAAGAAATCGTCATCGAGCTAGAACTGAACCTGTTTGTGCAAAATTTTTCCTCTTTATATGCAGGCTTGCAGAAGTGCAGCTGTCAGGTGCACGCCCTTGTGTTGGGCTTGGGCCCAACTGGGCCACATTGAAACGGAGCTATAGTAATATTAAGGAGGCTCTTGAGTGACAAGATGAATGTACAAAATGGTCACTCGGTACAAGTTAACATGAGATCTGAGAGCAATTTGCTCAAGTTTTTGCTTGATTCTCCAGACTTTGCTAGTTTTTCAGCAGGCTTTGTATCAGGAAAGATGTGCAAGTTTTGCTAGTTTCGCAGGAGCCATCTGTCACCGTTACGACCTTGGAGGATGCCAGCAGCAACACCAGACTCAAAACTGAAGCTCAAGGAAACCAAGAGGGTGTTTCAGGCCTCTAATTTTTATTTGAAACATCTCAGACTACTGAAGCACTGGAATTTGTGCTCTTTACCAGAGGAGGCACTTGTCCAACACCTGCGCACATCATGCCATTACAACATTTCACCACACCAGATTAACAAATAACGACTCTCCAGTAATCAACAAAACCAACATGTAACCATGACAAGCTAACTCCTTTCCAAGTAGCAAACAAATACAATAAACCCAGTATAAAGATTTACAATCACAGTAACAACACACAAACTAGAACGATTCTTGGAAGGAATAAACCACCAACAGAACATCACTTTCAAGTACCTCCTTCCTGAAATTTCCAGATTTCAGCTAATCACTTTACTACATGGTACATGCTCCTAGTCTCGCATTTAAGCAGGGGATTTAGTGCAAAGACAATATCGTACAAACTTCAGCCCAAATGTCATGTCCAAAGTCCATACTCCCAGCATTTGCCACACCCACTTAGAGTATTCAACAACTCAATGCTCAAACATGAACAATTCTGCACATTTACTTTAGCATATAATCCCCACCCGTGTTACATTTGCCGCCATATTACACATCAACACCAACATGCAAGGACAACAGGATTTTACCACTCTTCACCTCTGTTGGCACTCAATCAGCAAAATACAAAATAAATATGAACAAATGTCACCGAGCCTTTTCTGACTCAGATTTTGCTGGTTGTGCAACAAGGGTGCGCCAGAGGTACCGCCCACTTGCCATGTCCACCATAGTCCAGAATCCAGTTTTCACAGCCGATCCAACCTACATTAGCATAGAAAACAATGCTTCAGATTCTGAACCAAATGTTGTTAAAGAAACAATATCTTTCAGGTTTCCACACAAGAGAAACAGTAAGCTGATGGTTTCCTCGTATTTAAACCAAGAAATAGTACCAAGTGACCATCAATAGTGCAGTGTGCACCATTATAAGATGTTTAACAAACTTTGCGTAACACATGCACGGTGCAACCGAGTCCACTGAGCTCATGTTTCTATGCAGCTTATTTTGTAAACAATTTCAGACGCTAGATCCAAAGAGTTTATAACACGATTTTTGTCAGAGCTGAGCGCAGTGGCAGTGCTGGGCAAGATTCCAAATGTTTCAAGCACTGCTCAATCAAGCGGTACAATTTTTTACCCCTGAACTTGCAATTGCTTAATCTGGTAAGCTATTCCAGATGTCTTATAGTAGGATTGAAGTTGAGGAACTAAGAAGGTAGTTTATGCAAGGAAAAAAAAACAAGACTAGCTTATTATTTATCTATGGCATGTTTCAAGCTCTATTGAGTTTCATGGCTACCAAATCAAGCACTGCTCAACCAAGTGGTACGATTTTCTCCCCTGAATTCGCAATTGCTTAATCAGGTAAGCTATTGCAGACGTCTTATAGTAGGATTGCTTTAAAGAAAAGTTGAGGGCATATCTGTATGCACTGACAACTGGATGGTTCAAATGAACCTGACATTAAGCATGTGGAGGACCAACTCTATTTGCTGACATGATGAAGAACAGAATCAAGGCCAGTGTTGGTTGGCAAACAGAACAATAGAATATCTTCTCCTAAATGATCCATCGTCCGGGAGCTCGCTGTGCGTCGAAATTTAAGGCCTTGCTAATGATGTAATCATATAGTAGGAATTTGTGACTGGCGCTCGTATTTCCCTTGAGCGCAGGCAAGAAGCTAAGAATAGGATGGGGGGAGAGAGGGCAGGGAGGGAGGCGTTACCTTGGAGTGGAGGGGCACGGGGGCCCTGGGGGATCCAGACTCGGAGGCCTTGTCGTCGTCGGCGTCGAATTGGTCAGGCTCGGCGTTGAGCCCCCGGATGAGGAAGAAGCCGGCGATGGTGGCGGAGAGGAAGATGAGGATGAACCGCAGCGGGCACATCTCTTGTCCGGGGATGGGTTCCTCTCTAAGGAAGCAATCGATGGATTCCTTGGGAGGAAGGAGATCGATTCAAGAAAGGCGGCGGCTTTGGGTTTCTTGCTGGTGGCCGGATTTGGGGATTGGGCGGAGGAGAGCAATGGCAGATTAGGGGAGTGGATTGGAACCTGGGATCCCCTTCCCCGCCCGTCCCTTGCAGTTGCAGGGATGGATTTGTTTTAACTTGCTCCCGAGGCTGGGGGCGACCACGCGCTCACCTAACGCCTCCTCCTATCGCAACTTGGATTTAATTATAGAATGGGACAGAAGAAAAGGAAAGAAAGAAATGGCGCAAAGCGAGGCGAGCAGGTGGAGAAATCCTGGAAGACAAGGAGAAAGAGGGAGTGGGAAGGCGGAGGATTGGCACGAGGAAGAAGAGGGGGGAGGAATCCGCGGGCGTTCCCCTCCCTTTTATTTCCTCCTTGCCAGAGCCACAGCCATGGTGGGCCGGGACGACAGTCAACACGCGCTGCTCGTGCTGTGGTTGACACATTCCACCTTCTGGCCCACCCTGTCAGCGACGAGTACTTTTGTACGGTGGCAGAGACCCGGTTCATTTCACTCTTTAATTTGACGTGGTACCTATTTGCAGGTATGCTCATCGGCCATCGCATAATTCGGCTATTCAAGATGAAAAATAGAGTAGTTTGTATGGTTATAGTATTCGAGTCTTTTCACGTCGAAAACTGACTCCGACAATAGTACCAAGACCAAAAATGAACTTATTATTCCTATAAATTAGGGACTATTTTTTTTTCCGAAACACGAGTATAGATATGCTAATATGCAGATTCAGCTCTATGAATACACGCATGCAAAACCCTCTTCTTATGAGCATTTTTGAGAGA
>CM014277.1:1676779-1712082 GCA_004135705.1 Alloteropsis semialata | reverse complement strand
CCCGCGACGCAGGGAAGGCGGCTTCTGGCGTCGTCGTGGCTGGAACGACGACCACCCAGACGCCTTGGATGACAACGCGCGCCGTCCCCGCGAGGATGACGACGACCTCCCGGCAGGGCGACTACGGCATGGTGCCGGAACGTGCCGAGGTGATGGCTGTTCCGACAAGGAAGCGCTCCCCAAGCTGCTATCGGAAGAGGACCTGCACCGCATGGACACGGTCGAGCTGCAGGCGGCGTTCTCTGCTCAAGCAACGGCAATCAGAGCCACCACTTCGCCTGACAAGGTGAACAATATGCATGAATCCTTTGATACATACAGGTTGCACTTGGCACAGGATTACATGACGCAGGCTCGCTGTTTCGCGGAGAAGCTTGGTCTCGAGGACATCACCGCCCGGAATGCAGCCTGGTCCGCGACGCGCCCGAACGACGATGACGACGGCGAGCCAGTTCCGGTGAGCCGTGTCTTCAGCCGCCTCAAGGCTTCGCTCGACGCTCCGTCGATCGCGGAGGTGGCGCACGCTCTCAGCGCCTTTGAGATTGGCGGTGCTGCTGTGTCGCCAGCGCTGGCCGATGCTGCTGCGTCCACCGCGTCGGCCGATGCTGCTGCGTCGCCCGTGCCGGACACCCAGGACAGCGTTGGCAACGGGCCGGCGCCTGGCTCTGCTCTGGAGCAGGCTGACACTCCTGAAGCCACGACCTCACCAGGCTTCGGGCCTGGACCGGTGGAACCGGCTGGGCACCACGCCCAGCGCTGCCGTGGCGCGGCCTGGGCCGGACTCCCAGGTGGGCGACACCACGCCGACGAGGGCGCCGACCAACTCTGCTGCACGTATCAACGACCTCTTCACCCAGCCCGCGGATCCCCTCCTCCAGTCAAAACCGGGCCAGACTAAAGAAAAGACTGCTAGGATGGGCAGTAATTGAGAAAGCTAGGAAAAAGCAAAGTTCCAGGATCACGCATTTGCGTGAGGGTGACGCAAATACCAAGTACTTCCACTTGAGGGTGAACTCCAGACGTCGGAAAAAATTCATACAAAGGCTGCGAGTCGGAGCTGGATGGGCTATATCACATCAGGAAAAACAAGACGCCATAGTTGACCACTTTCAGGCCGTCATGTGCGACCCGCCGCCTCGGGGGAGAGACATTAACTGGGCAGAGCTGCACTTCCCGATGGTTGACCTATCAATGTTAGCGGAGCCATTCACCGAAGAAGAAGTACGCGCAGCCATACTTCAGCTACCACACGACAAAGCACCCAGCCCCGATGGCTTTACCGGGCTTTTCTTCAAAAAATGTTGGTCAACCGTTAAAGGAGATGTCATGGCTGCAATAAATTCATTTCATAATTTACGCTGTCAGGATCTGAATCTGTTAAATTCGGCAAACGTTGTGTTACTCCCCAAAAAGGAAGGGGCGGAATGCTTACAGGACTACCGGCCAATCAGCCTCATCCACGCAATTGCCAAGATCATCAGCAAGCTCCTAGCACTCAGGCTTGCACCTCACATGTCCTCTCTCATAGCCCCGTGCCAAAGCGCGTTCATCAGAGGCCGCAGCATACATGACAACTTTCTGTACGTACGGAACATCGCCAGAAGCTTCCATCAGAACAAAACGCCGGCACTGCTCCTTAAGCTCGACATCTCCAAAGCCTTTGATTCGGTACGATGGGTGTAACATCCCGGATTTTTCCGGAATGTTCCTTGATTGTAAAATTGTGGATTTCAAAATTTTTGCTTGCATTGTTGTGTAAACACCTAGATTGTCTTCTTGTGAATCTCCCTAAATTCATAGGAAATTAAAATTGACCTTTTAATTTCTTGCATAGGTTAATTTAGGTTAGAGTGTTTTGGTTTTTCTTTGGCTTTGATTGGATCTTTGAGTGTGTTTATATTTGAATTCACATTCAAATATAAACTAAAGCTAACATCTAACATTCTCTAAACTAACTTGGGCTCTAACCAACATGGCGAGCTAACTTTCTAACAACCACGACCGACTAACTTGGCCTGCTAATCTTGCTTGCCCGGCCTACACTCTATTCCAAATTCTTTTTATCTATCTTTTTTTCCATTCACGTGAAGCCCATGCCAGCCCTTTTGTTTGGCACCAATCCGGCCCAGCACCAAATGCCTAGCCCAACCCCCACCGCTGATGCATGTGCAGCTCGACGCCCTGTTCCTCTTCTTCGTCTGCTTTGCACGCGCTCGTCGCGTGAGCTCGGAGATAGCGGACGCCGCACGCAAGCGCCGGCTCTGCGCGCGCCCTTCTTTCCTCTCGCCCACGCCAATCGCCCTGCTTCCGTGGCTGCCAAGTCTGCTGCGCCGCGCCCCCATAAAATCCCCAATCGCCGCTGCCTTCCGTTGCCCAGAACCCAATTGGGAATTTCCTTCCCCAATCCATCCGTCGCCACCATGGCAGAGAAGAGAGAGGAGCTGGAGGAGAGGGTGCCGAGGAGGAGGGCTGGAGGACGCCGCCATCCCCGAGCCGCGATGCTGGAGTTCGCACGGCCGCCAGGAGCACCGCCACCGTTCGACGTCGCGCCGTCCCCGAGTTCGCCGTCCTGAAGCTGAACCGCGAGCCTGCGCCGCCGGACCTCGCCGCGCCCTCGTCTCTGTGCCGCCACCCATGAAGCCATCGCCGGCGCTGCTCTACTCCACGTCGTCGTCACCCCGACCATGCTGCTCGAGCCGGACCGCGAGTCGTCGTCGTCCTGCTCCCTCGTCGCCTCGTCTGTGCCTGAACTGCGACCCGACGTCGTCAAGTCGAACCGCAACCTGGCGTCCCCGATGAGCAACCTCGAGCCGCTGCCGTGAACCAGGGAAGCCACGCCAACCCGCTCAGCTGCGATCCCGTTGCTGCTCGTCCTGCACGACAACGAACACGTCGGCCTCGCCCACATTCTGCTTCACCTCGAAACAGCGCCAAGCTGCTGGTAAGCCAGGCCATGCCCCCGCCGTTCTAATCCCCTTGCTGTCCGACCCTGAGAGCCCTTGCACCGATGAACCCACCGTGCCCGGCCTTCTAGCCGCTTGTCTGCAGGAGCCCCGATCACCCGCTAGCCACCCTTCTTCTGTTCTGTCATGGCCAAGCAGAGCTGCAGTACCACCTCGCCTCCTACGTGTTTCATGAAATGCCTGAGCCCTCCTTGTGTGCAAATTAGCCGTCGCCTTGCCTGCCTATGATGCCGGCCCTTGTGCCATGCCTGTCTGTGTGCCGGCCTTCGTGCCGAGCAGTGCAGGTGCTTCGCAGCCATACCCCAGAGCCCCGCCTTACCCTGCCATGCCGCTGCCCTCCATCGCGCCCATGACCTGTTCGATGAAATGCCTAAACCAGCTGAGCATGTACAGACCGCCCCTCTTCACTGTCGCCGTTCTTACCCTGCATGCTGACCGTCGTGCCGTGCTCTTTTGTGCAAGTGCTGCCCGCCGCCGAGCCGTTGCCCTGCTAGCCCATGTCGTGGCCTTGGAATGCCGAGTCGCCGCGACCCTCGCCGAGCCATGCCATCTCTATGTGCAGGTGTCGTGCTCGACGCTGCAGCCGAACCACGCCACGCAGCCCGCCATCACCCTTGCAAACCGGCCCTCATACCGTGATCCTCTTACCGGAGCTGTCTCAGCCAACGGCAACCCGTTCCACAGTATGCCTGATCCAGGAGCCGACATCGTCTTCTTCCTCGCCTCGATGCTGGACCGCAGGAGGACACCATTCTGCTTTTGTCCCACCAAGCCTTCGCCATCCCGCTGCTGTGCCAAGCCGAACCACGAGCACCCCAATCTGCTGTCCTGCTACCTTTTCACCATAGCCTACAACCTACTCGATGATATGCCTAAACCGTTCCTGCATGCTGTGCCTGGCCTCGCCTCGTCGTAAGCCCATGCCGTCGACATCCCTTGCTGAACACATCGCGGCCATGGTAAACCAAGTGCTCGCTAACCGTCCGTTCCGGCCTACTAACATTTTGAGCTCGTCTTCTGACAAGTTGGGCTCACTAACTGTTCTCCGTACCCACTAACACTATGGGACCCATGTGATGACATGTGAGCCCTACTGACTTGATCAGCTTAGCCACCTGACCGAGGGGGCCCATACAATGTTGCATGGGATCCGCTAACTGTCTGCTAACTTAGCCAACTAACTTGGCCGCTAACCAGCTTTGATCGCTGACTGAACCCGCATACCCAATCTTGACCCGTTGACCAAATCAACACTTGTCGTTAACTTGGGCAACACTGATGTCAACAGGGCCCAATGTTGGTGTCAGATATTAACCCTACGTGTTGATATCGTAATGATGTTAGCATGGCTAACCCGGGCCTGGCATGTGACGCATTTCGGTGTTGCCACATGTCAGTTGTTTTCTTTTCCTTTTGCGGAAATCTAGAAAGGGTTTATTAAAGGAAAATAGTATAAAATCAACCGTAGCTTAGAATAATTTGAAACCAATTTAGGTATTCCTTCTAAAATCATGAACTACCCGTTAGTNCGTTCGACGTCGCGCCGTCCCCGAGTTCGCCGTCCTGAAGCTGAACCGCGAGCCTGCGCCGCCGGACCTCGCCGCGCCCTCGTCTCTGTGCCGCCACCCATGAAGCCATCGCCGGCGCTGCTCTACTCCACGTCGTCGTCACCCCGACCATGCTGCTCGAGCCCGACCGCGAGTCGTCGTCGTCCTGCTCCCTCGTCGCCTCGTCTGTGCCTGAACTGCGACCCGACGTCGTCAAGTCGAACCGCAACCTGGCGTCCCCGATGAGCAACCTCGAGCCGCTGCCGTGAACCAGGGAAGCCACGCCAACCCGCTCAGCTGCGATCCCGTTGCTGCTCGTCCTGCACGACAACGAACACGTCGGCCTCGCCCGCATTCTGCTTCACCTCGAAACAGCGCCAAGCTGCTGGTAAGCCAGGCCATGCCCCCGCCGTTCTAATCCCCTTGCTGTCCGACCCTGAGAGCCCTTGCACCGATGAACCCACCGTGCCCGGCCTTCGAGCCGCTTGTCTGCAGGAGCCCCGATCACCCGCTAGCCACCCTTCTTCTGTTCTGTCATGGCCAAGCAGAGCTGCAGTACCACCTCGCCTCCTACGTGTTTCATGAAATGCCTGAGCCCTCCTTGTGTGCAAATTAGCCGTCGCCTTGCCTGCCTATGATGCCGGCCCTTGTGCCATGCCTGTCTGTGTGCCGGCCTTCGTGCCGAGCAGTGCAGGTGCTTCGCAGCCATACCCCAGAGCCCCGCCTTACCCTGCCATGCCGCTGCCCTCCATCGCGCCCATGACCTGTTCGATGAAATGCCTAAACCAACTGAGCATGTACAGACCGCCCCTCTTCACTGTCGCCGTTCTTACCCTGCATGCTGACCGTCGTGCCGTGCTCTTTTGTGCAAGTGCTGCCCGCCGCCGAGCCGTTGCCCTGCTAGCCCATGTCGTGGCCTTGGAATGCCGAGTCGCCGCGACCCTCGCCGAGCCATGCCATCTCTATGTGCAGGTGTCGTGCTTGACGCTGCAGCCGAACCACGCCACGCAGCCCGCCATCACCCTTGCAAACCGGCCCTCATACCGTGATCCTCTTACCGGAGCTGTCTCAGCCAACGGCAACCCGTTCCACAGTATGCCTGAACCAGGAGCCGACATCGTCTTCTTCCTCGCCTCGATGCTGGACCGCAGGAGGACACCATTCTGCTTCTGTCCCACCAAGCCTTCGCCATCCCGCTGCTGTGCCAAGCCGAACCACGAGCACCCCAATCTGCTGTCCTGCTACCTTTTCACCATAGCCTACAACCTACTCGATGATATGCCTAAACCGTTCCTGCATGCTGTGCCTGGCCTCGCCTCGTCGTAAGCCCATGCCGTCGACATCCCTTGCTGAACACATCGCGGCCATGGTAAACCAAGTGCTCGCTAACCGTCCGTTCCGGCCTACTAACATTTTGAGCTCGTCTTCTGACAAGTTGGGCTCACTAACTGTTCTCCGTACCCACTAACACTATGGGACCCATGTGATGACATGTGAGCCCTACTGACTTGATCAGCTTAGCCACCTGACCGAGGGGGCCCATACAATGTTGCATGGGATCCGCTAACTGTCTGCTAACTTAGCCAACTAACTTGGCCGCTAACCAGCTTTGATCGCTGACTGAACCCGCATACCCAATCTTGACCCGTTGACCAAATCAACACTTGTCGTTAACTTGGGCAACACTGATGTCAACAGGGCCCAATGTTGGTGTCAGATATTAACCCTACGTGTTGATATCGTAATGATGTTAGCACGGCTAACCCGGGCCTGGCATGTGACGCATTTCGGTGTTGCCACATGTCAGTTGTTTTCTTTTCCTTTTGCGAAAATCTAGAAAGGGTTTATTAAAAGAAAATAGTATAAAATCAACCGTAGCTTAGAATAATTTGAAACCAATTTAGGTATTCCTTCTAAAATCATGAACTACCCGTTAGTGTGAGGTTTGGTGTTATTTGGTTCTTGTTGCTTCTTATTTGGAGTTTAGTCGCTTAGATGCCGTTGTTTATTTATGCAAACGTGTGCTAGGATCTGAGGAAGATCTAGAAGACTTCGTGGACTTCGTCAACTTGAACTTCATCAAATGAAGACTTGTGCGACTACATCAAGATGAGTTTGGAACGCAAAGTCACAGGTGTCCACGCCCATCCTACTTTGAATCCTATTAGGCATTGCTATTAGAATGCTAGTGCTTTACTTTCTCGCATGATGATGATAATGACCTATTGCACGGCCTTATTTATTTAACGTTATCCTTGATAAACCTAATACACTTTGATGCTATGAACTTGCTATGCTTGCATGTGTATGGGATGGATGTGATAGGATTCTTGGCGTGTGTGGGGCAAAAACCCGGGAAAGGAGTAAGGGGTTTTGGGAACTTTGCGGGGGTGAGCAGCTTAACTCGATCTCGTATCGAGGGCTTGGGGTGCGAACTTAGGCGCATCCTGTGGTGTACCTGTGGCGGGTACGTGATCTTGTGTTACTTGAGGAGTTTGGCGGCAATACCTGTAATGGGTGCGCGAGCGGACCACTGGAGGTGGAGACGCTATTTGACGGTGACGCTCACCCCGGCACCAAAAACCGAGTTGGATTGCCTGGTTCACAGAACTTCGTGCACACCACTTACACCTACTGGGGGGTGTTCCAGCCAGCCTAGTTAAGTGCGGTACCCGGACTGTAAGGAGTTAGCGGAAGTGTGTGGGGGAAAAGGCGGAGACCTTTGTT
The DNA here is from genome assembly GCA_004135705.1 of Alloteropsis semialata. Classification (NCBI taxonomy): domain Eukaryota; kingdom Viridiplantae; phylum Streptophyta; class Magnoliopsida; order Poales; family Poaceae; genus Alloteropsis; species Alloteropsis semialata. The sequence continues at coordinate 1,704,845 of CM014277.1, read as the reverse complement.
CCCCCGAAGGAGGCTCATACCCTGGGACTTGGCCACCGCGGGGGAGGCCATCACAGTTCTCGGACACCGAGTTGCGTCTTCAGTGTATCCTAAGCCGGGAAAAGCAGGAGGGTACCGTTCACTGGCTAGGGTCTGTGCTGTGGGCTGCGTCTCGAGGCGGCCGTACACCGCCTCGCAGCCCGAGTGGGTCCAGGTGTACAAAACTCTGCAGAGTCTAATCTATATATAGCCGCCGTCCGCGGTCAATGGACGCTCCTGTGAATTTCACACAATCCGCCATTGTTTTAGGGATTTCTACCTCCCCTCTAGAGTAGGGCCTGCCTCGGGCAGTTGAGATGTGAAGGGTGGGAGCTTTCACATCGCCTAGAGAGTGATGAGTGGAAGATATTGGTGACGGGTACCTGGTGCGCCAGGATCGCTCGTGGTGTTGTGAGAATGGTTTTGGGATGGAGATGCTGCTGCTTGCATAGGAATAACCTTAAGCCTATCCTTGATATTTCTTATACTAGATTTAGGCCACCTTAAAGCTTGCATTACGGATGGTGACGTGGACCTGTCCCAATCCTTGGGGGCAGTTTGTGAATGAACAGGTGAAGATCCGAAGTGCAAGACCAACTACGTTGAAGTTGGTGAGAAGGTTGCAGTGCTATGCTCAAGTGTTGCCTGTGGAGGTGGCGTCCTAAAGATGAAGCTGGCTTGAAGCTTAGTTACCGATGCGTTGGTTTTCATATTGTCGCTTAGCCCAAGGGGCTTGTAATAGTACGCTTTCCATTATATATCCTTGTTGTAAGCTAACTCTGATGATTGTTTTCGTTGTATGGATGTGATATCTAGCTGAAATGAGTTCTGTACGTGATAGCTGTTGATTCTGGGACTATCACAATGGTACAGGGATTCGGATTCTCGTAATTGAAAATCTGGGTCGTTTCAATGGGACTACCTCCTCTCCCTAATGCAACGTCGAGGCTTCCCGGCCAGATGGTGTGACTGGATAGCGGCGTCCTTACGAACCTCCACATCCAAAATAATGCTCAATGGCATACCTTCAGAGCTGATCATCCATGGCAGAGGCTTTAGACAGGGTGATCCACTGTCCCCCCTTCTCTTCGTCCTTGCAATAGATCCTCTGCATCATCTCCTACATACGGCCACCACGAAAGGGCTACTAAATAAGCTGGGTGGACGGGTCGCAAGATACCGGACATCATTATACGCCGATGACGCTGCAATTTTCATCAAACCCACCGCCAAGGACGCGCGCAACACGCAACGTCTCCTACAACTCTTTGGAGAGGCCACGGGGCTGGTCACGAATCTGCAGAAGTCTAGCCTAACGACAATCAGCTGCCAGGGCATTGACCTCGACACAATTCTATCGGCATTACCGATGACCCGAGTTGGCTTCCCAATGCGATACCTCGGTTTGCCGCTGTCGGTCAGAAGGCTCCGACGAATTGACTTCCAGCCAATAATTGACAAAGCGGCAGGAAAACTCTCAAGCTGGCATGGGAGAAACCTCAATGTCGCAGGACGCACGTGCCTCACAAAAACTGTGCTCACCTCACAGGCCGTCTACACGCTAACAGTATTAAAAGTAAATAAAGAGGTCTTGGAGGAGCTAGACAAATTGCGCAGGAAATTCCTTTGGGCAGGCGACGCGGCGCTGACGGGAGGCAAATGCAAGGTCAGCTGGACGAAATGCGGTATGCCGAAACAAAGTGGTGGACTCGGTGTGCTTAGCCTTGACAAATTCGCAAGAGCCCTACGCGTCCGGTGGCTATGGCAGGAATGGGCCTCGCCGGAAAAGGCTTGGGTAGGCACCGAAACACCTTGCGACGATGCGGACCGGCTCCTGTTCGCAGCATGCACAAAACTCGTACTAGGAGATGGCGCGTCGGTGGCGTTCTGGAACACAGCTTGGCTCCAGGGCCGCCAGCCAAAGGACATCGCTCCAGCAGTTTATGCTATCTCCAAACACAAAAAGTGGTATGTGGCACAGGCAGTGGCGAATAATTCATGGGTCCACGACCTAGACATTTCAAGAGGAATCACATCGACTCTACTACGTGAGTATGTAAAATTGTGGCGGCTCATCAACGAGGTCCAACTACAACAGCACGTACAAGATACTTTAACATGGAAGCTAACTGCCGATGGAACCTAATCCGCTGCATCAGCCTATAAAGCGCAGTTCCTTGGAACCGTCGCCAAACCTCAGAACGTCAAACTATGGAAAACGTGGGCCTCGCCAAAATGCAAGTTTTTTGCCTGGTTGCTGATACAAAACAGAGTATTGACCGCGGACCGACTCGCCAAGAGGGGATGGCAGCACACGCCACGGTGTCAGCTCTGCCGGAGTGTAAACGAAACTGCACATCACCTGTTCGTGGACTGCAGGTACACCAGGCGCGTATGGACTGCCATAGCTAACTGGCTCGCTACACCAGAGATATTGCCAACAAACTGGCCTCAGTCAGAGGCAGTGTCTGACTGGTGGACCACTATGGCCGCCACCCGGTCGGTGCCTAAGCAGGCCTTAAGGACCCTAGCACTGCTCATTATCTGGGAGATCTGGATCGAAAGGAACGCGCGCATTTTCAACCGCAAAGAGTGTTCTTCCACAACCATCATCGCAAAGATCAAATCTGAGGCGGCGGCATGGGTTTCAGCCGGGGCTAAAGGGCTAGAGATTCTGTTAGCGCGAGAATAGCCGTTTTGTTTTCTTCTCCGGTTAGCCGGATGTATTAAACTATTCCTTCTTTATCAATGAAATTGGCACAATCTCGTGCCGGTTCGTTCGAAAAAAAAAGAAAATACCTGAAACAACCGTAATATGATCGAGCAAGTGAAGACCGGCCGACTGCATATGCCAGTCGAGTACTGCTGGAGAAATCACTAGCCAACAACAATATTATATGTTAGATACAAAAGGAGTATACAAATCACTAGCATATGTTAGATACAAATCACTAGCCAGCCTGTTCGCTTGGCTTATCAGCCACCAGCCAGCAGTACTTTTCTCTCACAACAAATCAGCACCAGCCACCAGCCAGCCAACAGTACTTTTCTCTCACAATAAATCAGCACTAGCCGCCAGCCAACCGAACAGGCTTCGCCGCAGTCAGGTAGTCATCCAGCCACTGCAGTCTGATCGAGGCACTGGCTCCTCCGTTGCGATGTACTTGACCGTTATTTGTCGGCCAGCACGGAGGTCGTCCATCACCGAGCCGTACGAGCGAGAGCGAAGTCCTGCTACTCCTAGCTACAACAACATAGAGTTCCTACGTTTAGAACAAAAGGCATGCAAACAAAACAAAACTGTTGAGGCACCCACACCCATTACCTCTGGAAGCGCCTTTCTTCCATTAAATATGTACACAGCAACAAGTTGCTGCGATGCTGATAGTAGCCGGATCATGAGTTCCTCCTAGTACATTTGAAGCCTGATCGATTAGCAGGAAGAATACTACCCTCTTTTTTCGTTGGTACTGGTGATGCAGCTCTCCATACCTGAAACTAAAACGCATGCAAGGAAAGAGTTATAAACCCATCTGGAAGCTGGTGTTCTTGTAGCCGAAAGAACAGTACTAACCTTTATTTTAACTGGAGCACTAGTAGTTCTGTTCAAGAGAACGTCGTTGGACTCATAGTATTCACAGGGGAGAAATAATGACACATATAATTTAGCATTCCGCGAGGTTGCGTGACTCATATCATCGGTCCTCGAAGATGTTGATTTCTGCAAAAATCAAACTTTATACATTAAGCATAAATTGACAAGGGCATAATCCTATCTTCTTAATTATTTTCTGTGGGACAAGGTATTGTCTGAATAACTAAGGAAAATATTATCAATAGTAATAAACATATGTAAATTTGGAACCTGCGAGACCCCTAAGACAATTTCTTGAAATAAGATGCATACAGCAAGGTAAAAAAAAAATCATGCACCAAAGGAACAAGCACATGCTAAAGAAACTAGCTAGTTTGCATTGCATGGCATCACCGTACAAGAGAGAGCGAAGCCCCGCTAGTCCTAGCCAGAACAACACAGAGTACATCCGGTAGAAATCAATTATTAATTAATTCATTAAGAGGTGTATAATATGTATGTAGGAGTACTAGCGAAATAGTACCTGGAGTACCTACATATCGATCAGCAGGACTTGATGGGAGGACCAGCCGTCCAAGGACTGCAGCAAGAAAATATATATGCCCCCAGTTAGTTAAGCCTATTATGTATAGTGCAGTGAATGTATGCGTATGATAATTATATATTGAAATAGTGTCGATGAAAGCATGGAGCCATTACCTATTGACGTCAATCCGAGGTTTCTTGGGGTGGGAATCCCGCTCCTGCTCAAGCTTCTCTTCCACGCGGCTTCTTATCCGATTATACTCTCCATAAGTCCAAACGGTAACTCTCTCAAGGGACGGGAGGTGGGATAGGGCCAGGTCGTCAACCGTATACTGTGCATCAGTGCCGCCACCATCAGCGCTCAAGAAATCTGGCACATAGATGTGGAACGTATAGCTCTTGAGCCTGGGCATAGCGCCCAGTGGGAACATAGACGGGACGACGCCGTGTCCTTTTATATGGAATTCGCAGCTTTCCACGCGTGGGAAAGCACCAGGCTCAACAGCGCACCTTTTCACACCTGGGACAAAATCAGGCCCAACAGGAGGCATTATCACACTTTCATCAAAGCTTGTGGCGCCACCAGCGAACTTGGAATTTGAGATGACGAAGGCACGTAAGCGTGCCGAGGACTTGGATGTCCTGCCGCCGCTCGTAGTCCACATTTAAGTTGAGGTAGGAGAGGTTTGGAAGACATGCATCCCTAATCCACGTCGGCACCCTCCAGACTCCCTCAATACCTAGCCGGCGCAGGCTGCCAGCTAGTGGCTCCTTCATTTTGCCACCGCCGTCCAGACAAAGAGGGCTAGCACGATGCCAACTGTAATTAGCAATTTTTACATATTCAATTCTCTTCAGTCTGCCAAGGGATTCCACCAGAGCTGTAGGAATACCCTCCTCCCTTTCATCACCATCACCATCGACCCTTAGCTCAAGTACCCTCAGTTGGGTCAGACGGCCCAGATCTTCAGCAACGCACTTAGACGTTACATCTATCCGCACTAGCACTTCAAGGGAGGCTATTAGGTTCTTCAACCCACCGTCTGGCAGATTTGTGTACAAATGGCTACCACGTAGGCAAATCAATTTTCTTAGCCGCCCTACGATACTCGATGGCAGTTCGTCTTACTTGAGTACCCCCTAAATCCAGCGTCTGCAGAAACCGTAGCTCCCCTATCTCTGCTGGGAGCCGATCAGTAGTATCTTTAAATGGATTTATATTGGTCCTTAGACCTAGATACCGTAGGTGAGACAAACTCCTGACAAAACCCAGGCTTCCAAGGCCCTTGAGACTGCAATTTCGCAGGTCCAAAACACGCAAAAGATGATAACGTGAAAGCTGGGAGGGCAAAGAATCAATTGCTTCTAAACGGCCAGGTGTGATGATGGCAAGGGACCTCAGTTTTGGCATAATGCTCATGGCAGGCCAACTAGTACTACTACCACTACCGTGCAGGCACAACCTACGAACCTTGTTTTCCACCCCATCACCTAATACAGCTGTGGTGGTAGTGATTAAACATTCTTCCTTTGACAAGGAGATAATCAGATCGAGCACTGAATCATGCACACGGCAACCACGAGGTGTACCATCCCATCCCATGTCTACGGGCTGGATCAGGCTTCTATTTACTAGCTCGTTGAAGTAACTCTCTCCAGCCTCGAGGAAACTTTGGTCACCAGCTTGCTGGACAAAACCTTCAGCTACCCACCTCCATATCAACCCATCCTTTCCAATCCGATAGTCTTCTGGAAACATGCTTAGGTACAATAAACATGTCTTCAAATGAGGAGGCAGATCATAATAGCTGAGCAGCAGTATCTTTGTCATATTAGCCATACTAGCATTGCTTCCACATAGTCCCGAACCGATTGAGTTGCACACCTTATCCCACTCTCCTATATCCTTTTTCTCAGCGAGCAAACTAGATGTGGTAATGATTGCTAATGGGACACCTCCACATTTGTTCAGAATGTTTGTAGATACTGTAGAAAAATTCTCATCGGGACAACTATCTGAGCCAAATATCCTTCCAAAAAATAACCTTTCAGAGCTCTCATAAGACAGTGGCTCGAGCCTATAGCAACCGCCGACATGCTCAGCAACATCAATAATGCGGGTGGTTGTGATTATTCTGCTTCTCAATTCATTGTGGATCAGAGCATGTTCTATTACATTATCCCATGGATCTTTTTCCCATATATCATCAATAACAATGAGGTACCTATGTGTCGTATGGCAATGGATAAGGCAATTTCAGTGTAATTAATTTATAATTCGCGGTATAAGTAAAAGCATGCTAGACAAGCGAACACGGATATGTATGGCACTAACTAAAAATGTCACTAGCAGTTACAGTCTTGCTTAGAGAAGCGACTGCCATTACAGAAGGTAGAATAAAGAGAACGTACCTCTTGCTCTGGAGGAATTCACGGACAAGATCAATGAGTTGCGTTATTCCTTCCAAACTTGCACCAGGATGCTGTTCTTTTCTATTGTGAAGTTCATACAGCATGTCCTTGAGAAGTTTCTTTGGGTCAGGACTGCGAGACACTGAAACAAAAGCGGCGCAATCAAATTGTCCTTTAATCTCGTCGTACACCGCTTTGGCAAGTGTTGTCTTGCCTAGTCCTCCAAAACCAGCAATGGAGACTTCTACCCTTTCCTGCTTCTCAGCGGCGTCTCCCTTTATCAACCTGGCGATCACTTGTTCCTTGGCCTTGCCAATGCCCACAAGCTGAGTCACCTTGGTGTACAGTGCCCCTATGCGAGGGTCAACAAGTGTTCTGTTGGTAGGAGTAATAGAAGCACCAAGGTTGTACCTGCAGTCCGAGGAAACGAGTTCCGAAACCAACGCAATTAAGACGTACGGTATATACACATAATAAGCTAGCTAGAGAAAGGAATTTGTTTCATAAAAAGGAATTTGAGGTGTCGCGCGAAGCAATGTACCTGTCGCGTCGCTCGGCCACCTCCGTGACACGCTGCTTGATGTTCTTGATCTCTTTGGCGACCTTACGGCGATTCTTGGCCTTCTCGATATTCAACATATTCTTCATGAATTCTTTGACCCTGCTTTTGCTGGGGGGGTCAGGGCCCTCGACATCCACCATGAAGGTGTCGAGGATGTCGTCCATATCATAGGACACATCCTTTAGGTCGCGCGCCCAGAGCCGGAGCAGCTCGGTGAGCTGCTCATGTGGCACCTCGCCAACTTGGCTGAGGGTGGCCTGGGTTCTCTCGAGCTCCTGATACAGGTACTCGATGCCCTTCCTGGTGCCCGCCTGCAGGTTGTACTCATCCCGCAGCAGCTGGGAGAGCCTGGGAAGCAGGATGCGCAAGGCTGTGGTCGCAAACTCCATGGCGTATGGTGGTTGGGGACTATTGCTTTGCTTGTGCGCAGGTGTGGTGGTGGTGCCTAGAGAACTCCTGGATCCAGCTCCACCTCTGGCCTCGATCTTTTCATAGACGGATAGATCGATCGATAGATTATAGGGCGTGTTCGTTTTGGGGATCAAAAAATTGATCCCCCATTAAATGCACCTTTGACCATTAATTAAGGGTATTAAATAAAGCCAGTTTACAAAACTACTCTCCACACCCCCTGTCAAATTCGCGAGACGAATCTAATGAGGCCTTTGACCGCACGATTAGAGGATGACTACTGTAGCATTACTGTAGCAAATCATGGATTAATTAGGTGCAGTAGATTCGTCGCGCAAAGTTGCACTCATCTGTGAAAAGGTTTTGCAAATAAACTTCGTTTAGGGCTTCATGCGGGCGACAGTAATCCAGATCAATTAATGGTCAAAGGTGCATTTAATGGGGGATCAATTTCGAGCCTGCATCTGTCGCTGTGTCCACTGGCTTCCTCTACGATTCACGGTTTGCTTGCTTGATGCCTGGATCTGGATTGGATTAACATTATAATAATTTGTTAGTTGGTCCTTTTCCCAACGCACAAGCATCATCGATCGATCATCGTTTAACGGGCGCAGACGAGTCACGTGGCCCGCATTCATAGATCTCGATGCTTAACTATTAGCCCATTCTCAGTGGAAGTTCTATGGCTACGATTATCTAGACTACCACATCATGTAAAAATATTTGAAACTATGATGAAATACCTCCCTTCAATGTATAGTTTCATCTCTAGCTGTTTTCAAGGTTAAATGTAAGACACAAACTGTCCTGTACACATGGTTTTCATCCCTATAAAACCTATTTCACCTCTTTCTTCATTAATACACTACCACATCATCAAAAATGCTGACATAACAGTCTATTTAATGTCCATAAAACTTTCATTGAGAATGACCTTATAACCCTTAGCGTAAACTGGGATAATATTTAATGTCCATAAAATGCTGACATAACAGTCTATTTAATGTCCATAAAATGCTGACATAACAGTCTATTTAATATTTGTTCTTACTAAGACTTCATTGGAAACTAGAAAAATAGGGTGACAAAGAAAGCGAGGTAAAATATACTCAACATATGAAAAGATGAAACGTAAATCACTTGCTGATAAGTTCAATCTCCAGACAATATTTAAACTCCACTAGTCCACTTGCACTGAAAAAGAATGTCCCCATCAACTGGTATTAAGGATAGATCCAACTAGCAGCTCGTTTTTTTATTCATAATCAACCACCGGAACAACTTTCCAAGCAGGTGAAACATCGATCCAATCCGATTACTTTTAGCAAACCAATCGCCGCTATGCCAAGTTGTGCATAATTATGGGATAAACTGTTTGGGTTACTGATTTTCAACATACTTGTGCTTTTGTTCTTGTCTTCTTGATGAGGTGTCATGATAGATGCCTGATGCGATGTATCTCCACAAACATGAGGCCAAAGTAGGGCTATTTATAATAGATAAATCTTTCCTGATTTCAACATGTAAATTTGCTTGCTACATTTTTGTATATGGCTTGCCTCACTCATCTGTCGGGCATATGCTAAGAAGTCAAGTCAATCGATGGTATGTGACAGCTGGGAGTATGCACTACCTAGTGGAGTAAAAAAACTACAAGCAGATAATCATCAAACATAACCCTTCGTAATAGTGTAATACATTCCATGCGCATTGCTTATGCATATTTTGTTGGGAGTTTCAGAGTGCGCCTGCATTGCATGATCACCTATCACCTTGTTGAATTCAACGTCAGGGATTGACTGCTTGCTCTGCTGCATCTTGTGGCTCCCTGCAGTCTGCATATTCAGAAATAGCGAGAACTATTCCGTAAAATGGGTACTACAGTAGTAGACAAAGAATGAAGAGGAGGGGTAGTTCTTCACATTCTGGGGTAAGTTAAATCTTCAGGCAATATTTAAAGTCCACTAGTCCGCTTGCTCTGAAAAAGAAAATGTCCCCCATCAACTGCGATTCAGGATTGCAACAGTTCGTTGTTTTTTTTTTAAATAAGAGCAGGAGCACTGCTATATCATTTAAGGAGAGGAAGCATGCGGTTCTTACAATAAGTTGATATTACATAATAGATAACGAAACACAAACTCAGTAGGATAAATAACATAGAAGCTAAGAGATCTCTGGGCTACCACAGGCCCTCTTCCTCAAGTCCATCTCTTCCTTGATCAGGCCGAAGATCGCCAATGGTTGTGCTGATCTATGCTCAAAGACTCTCCTATTCCTCTCTTCCTTGAACAGTTCGTTTTTCACATTCCCAGTCAACCGCCAGAACTAAGAAAAACAATTTCGCTTCCCGTGTACCAACGTAGATGCTTTTGTCCTTGATTAGAGGTGCCCCGTGCCCTGATAGAGTGATAGGTGCTTGATGCGATGTATCACCACGAATGAGATACAAAAATGATGGTTACAGAAAAATCTAGCCTGTTTTAGACATGCAAATTTGCTTGTTAGTTTTCAATGGCTTGGCTGTGGCTCATCTGCACAAGTACACAGCTGTTGGATCTGTCCCACTGTCCGGGATATGCTAAGAAAGCAGGTTGATCAACGATATGCATGTGACAACTGATAGCAGGTGACAACTGTAGGTAAAAATTTCTATGGTCAAGCAACCATCAAACATGATCATTAGCAACTGCAGTTGATAACCTTGTTGCCACGTAAACAGCATATGCATCAATTAATTGTACAATGATTGCCGTGCTTGCTCCTGCCTGCACAAACTTCTTGTACTTAATTCTGTGCTGAAAATCTAGGATAAGGACTGAACCAGAAACGACTCAAGAGTCAGTGCACAATCACAGCTGTTCCAAGGTGTGCTGTAAAGGCATAAACTCTAGTTCCAAATTAGATGCTTCTACCTGATGACATGCCTTCTGATACGATCAGTATATACGACTCCAAGCTATAGGAAAGATTATCCAGCAAAGAATATCCTCTTACAACATGCAGTACTACTCGATACATATCCCATGCTAGAAGAGGCAGATTGAAATCATAATGGAGTAGAGAGAATGTTACTGGCTTACTGCAATTCCGAAGTGCATGGCCCAGCTTAAGATGCTTTTATCCTTCTAAGTTTTCTGCAATTGTGAGGGTTATCAAGCAAACCCATTTAGCACAAACCATATAGTGTGTGCCTACGATATGAGCAGAGCAATCTGAAGACAAGGTTTCTACCAAAAACCTTTACCTGTCTGCTCAAAGATTTTAGGCCCAGAAACCATTGTCCTGCCAAGGTGGTCCAAGGGGGTGGAGCTAACGGCATGGAAGAGAAGCAATATGACTCAAGCCTGAAGATGTATTAATTAAGCTGGCTGGCATCGAACAGATTTCTGCATTACCTCAACTCTGAGATGGATTAAGATAGGGAGCCAACCCGCCAAAGGAATGCACCACACATAGATCGAATAAACAAGCAGTGCCAGTCCCTCAAAATCTCTTCAACATTGTTGCCACTAGTCTTTTTCTCTGCATCTACAATCATGTTCTGCTCATTTTTTTCAGAGAGAATGATGAATGTGCTTCCAGTTTGATGATATATATACACCTCGTGTACGTTGGCATAAAAATTCAGATATGTTTCCTCAAATGCAGGTCATACAACATATGATGACAGTGATAATCTAAGAAATCGTCATCGAGCTAGAACTGAACCTGTTTGTGCAAAATTTTTCCTCTTTATATGCAGGCTTGCAGAAGTGCAGCTGTCAGGTGCACGCCCTTGTGTTGGGCTTGGGCCCAACTGGGCCACATTGAAACGGAGCTATAGTAATATTAAGGAGGCTCTTGAGTGACAAGATGAATGTACAAAATGGTCACTCGGTACAAGTTAACATGAGATCTGAGAGCAATTTGCTCAAGTTTTTGCTTGATTCTCCAGACTTTGCTAGTTTTTCAGCAGGCTTTGTATCAGGAAAGATGTGCAAGTTTTGCTAGTTTCGCAGGAGCCATCTGTCACCGTTACGACCTTGGAGGATGCCAGCAGCAACACCAGACTCAAAACTGAAGCTCAAGGAAACCAAGAGGGTGTTTCAGGCCTCTAATTTTTATTTGAAACATCTCAGACTACTGAAGCACTGGAATTTGTGCTCTTTACCAGAGGAGGCACTTGTCCAACACCTGCGCACATCATGCCATTACAACATTTCACCACACCAGATTAACAAATAACGACTCTCCAGTAATCAACAAAACCAACATGTAACCATGACAAGCTAACTCCTTTCCAAGTAGCAAACAAATACAATAAACCCAGTATAAAGATTTACAATCACCGTAACAACACACAAACTAGAACGATTCTTGGAAGGAATAAACCACCAACAGAACATCACTTTCAAGTACCTCCTTCCTGAAATTTCCAGATTTCAGCTAATCACTTTACTACATGGTACATGCTCCTAGTCTCGCATTTAAGCAGGGGATTTAGTGCAAAGACAATATCGTACAAACTTCAGCCCAAATGTCATGTCCAAAGTCCATACTCCCAGCATTTGCCACACCCACTTAGAGTATTCAACAACTCAATGCTCAAACATGAACAATTCTGCACATTTACTTTAGCATATAATCCCCACCCGTGTTACATTTGCCGCCATATTACACATCAACACCAACATGCAAGGACAACAGGATTTTACCACTCTTCACCTCTGTTGGCACTCAATCAGCAAAATACAAAATAAATATGAACAAATGTCACCGAGCCTTTTCTGACTCAGATTTTGCTGGTTGTGCAACAAGGGTGCGCCAGAGGTACCGCCCACTTGCCATGTCCACCATAGTCCAGAATCCAGTTTTCACAGCCGATCCAACCTACATTAGCATAGAAAACAATGCTTCAGATTCTGAACCAAATGTTGTTAAAGAAACAATATCTTTCAGGTTTCCACACAAGAGAAACAGTAAGCTGATGGTTTCCTCGTATTTAAACCAAGAAATAGTACCAAGTGACCATCAATAGTGCAGTGTGCACCATTATAAGATGTTTAACAAACTTTGCGTAACACATGCACGGTGCAACCGAGTCCACTGAGCTCATGTTTCTATGCAGCTTATTTTGTAAACAATTTCAGACGCTAGATCCAAAGAGTTTATAACACGATTTTTGTCAGAGCTGAGCGCAGTGGCAATGCTGGGCAAGATTCCAAATGTTTCAAGCACTGCTCAATCAAGCGGTACAATTTTTTACCCCTGAACTTGCAATTGCTTAATCTGGTAAGCTATTCCAGATGTCTTATAGTAGGATTGAAGTTGAGGAACTAAGAAGGTAGTTTATGCAAGGAAAAAAAAAACAAGACTAGCTTATTATTTATCTATGGCATGTTTCAAGCTCTATTGAGTTTCATGGCTACCAAATCAAGCACTGCTCAACCAAGTGGTACGATTTTCTCCCCTGAATTCGCAATTGCTTAATCAGGTAAGCTATTGCAGACGTCTTATAGTAGGATTGCTTTAAAGAAAAGTTGAGGGCATATCTGTATGCACTGACAACTGGATGGTTCAAATGAACCTGACATTAAGCATGTGGAGGACCAACTCTATTTGCTGACATGATGAAGAACAGAATCAAGGCCAGTGTTGGTTGGCAAACAGAACAATAGAATATCTTCTCCTAAATGATCCATCGTCCGGGAGCTCGCTGTGCGTCGAAATTTAAGGCCTTGCTAATGATGTAATCATATAGTAGGAATTTGTGACTGGCGCTCGTATTTCCCTTGAGCGCAGGCAAGAAGCTAAGAATAGGATGGGGGGAGAGAGGGCAGGGAGGGAGGCGTTACCTTGGAGTGGAGGGGCACGGGGGCCCTGGGGGATCCAGACTCAGAGGCCTTGTCGTCGTCGGCGTCGAATTGGTCAGGCTCGGCGTTGAGCCTCCGGATGAGGAAGAAGCCGGCGATGGTGGCGGAGAGGAAGATGAGGATGAACCGCAGCGGGCACATCTCTTGTCCGGGGATGGGTTCCTCTCTAAGGAAGCAATCGATGGATTCCTTGGAGGAAGGAGATCGATTCAAGAAAGGCGGCGGCTTTGGGTTTCTTGCTGGTGGCCGGATTTGGGGATTGGGAGGAGGAGAGCAATGGCAGATTAGGGGAGTGGATTGGAACCTGGGATCCCCTTCCCCGCCCGTCCCTTGCAGGGATGGATTTGTTTAAACTTGCTCCCGAGGCTGGGGCCGAGCACGCGCTCACCTAACGCCTCCTCCTATCGCAACTTGGATTTAATTATTGAATGGGACAGAAGAAAAGGAAAGAAAGAAATGGCGCAAAGCGAGGCGAGCAGGTGGAGAAATCCCGGGAAGAGAAGGAGAAAGAGGGAGCGGGAAGGCGGAGGATTGGCACGAGGAAGAAGAGGGGGGAGGAATCCGTCCGCGGTGGAAGACGAAGGAGACAGAGGCGTCCCGGTAGGACCGGTCGAGGAACGGGTACACACAGAACGTGATCCACATATTTTCCCGATACAAAGAAGGTATATTTATTTGAAACCTTAGTTCGATGCTTCGGGACGTAAACCGACTATTTCTTATGATAATCTACAAAGATATGATACTGGGCTCTCATATAAGTAAAAACTAAAAAGAACAAAAAAAGAAGAAATAAAAATAAATTTGCTATTGATATATTATTTACATGACAATCTAGTCTAATATTATATGCTCACTCATACTAATATATGAAGATAAGTAGTTGAGTACCACAACTATTGAGACAAAACGGAAATGATTTACCACCTACGAACCATGACTACGTACTACTTCGAACCTATACCTTATCTGGGACAAAAGTTTCCAGTTCATGGAATGATAGACAACCCTGAACCATGTTACTTAGGCCGTTGCCCTCCCTTTTATTTGCTCCTTGCCAGCCAGAGCCACAGCCATGGTAGGCCGGACAGTCAACACGCGCTGCTTGTGTTGTGGTTGACTCCTTCCACCTTAAGGCCCACCCTGTCAGCGACGAGTACTTTTGTACGGTGGCGGAGACCCGGTTCATAGTCTTTAATTTTGACGTGGTACGGTGGTACCTATTTGCAGGTATGCTCATTGCATAATTCGGCTATTCAAGATGAAAAAATAGAGTAATTTGTATGGTAAGTATTCGAGTATTTTGACGTCCAAAACTGACTCCGACAATAGTACCAAGACCAAATATTAATTTATTATTCCTATAAATTAAAGACTATTAATTTTTCGAAACATCATAATATACACGAGCACTCACACACTGGCTCCTATAAATACACACCCAAACCCTACCCACACGAGCGCACAATCAGCTCTGTAAATACATGCACGCAAACCTTCTCTCTGTGAGCACCTTCAACAGACTGGACCGGCTGTTTCGACCTTCAAATTGAGGAAGTTACCCACAAGTGCCTCCCTGTCGACGGTCACGTCAACTGCCATTGAAAAAATAACGCGTGTTAAATCCTAGAATAAATTAAAAAAAATAAGATTCATGCCGACTCATGGACTCAAATTTAGATGGACAGGTTCAACATAAGAAAACTAACCAACCAAGTTAGACTAGGCTTTAATTCCTGAGGCTGAAAATCCTTTTTACACGCTAAAGTGGATAATGTGTGTCCTCTCTATCTCTTCCCACCTTACAATAGCAGCAACTTTATTTTTCTTTTACCAGTATAATTCCTTCTCTTGCATTGAAGACTGTTTCAACGGTTGGTGGGACCCGAACCTCCATGTCTCATGTCATGTCTTGCGACAATCAGCACGTACGCCATCCTAGCTAGTCATCATGCAGTGCACCAATGCGCTTCTAGAAGATTGATGGAGTAGGAATTGTATACCGCGCGCGTCTCTAGTGAAATTTGGCAGAAGATTGAATTATGGATGTGCCAGGTTTTAATTTAGTTTCCTTTTCCTTCCAAAATGTCAGAGTACATTTGTTTTTCATGGATTGTCACAGTTTTCAATCTCTTGCCCATTTTGAATAGATAAGCGCCCGGAATTATATATATGTTTTTCATCCTGCATTAGCAAAAGAATAAATGCAGCAATGATCATAATACTATATATAGGTGGGTAATTATCCTATTGTTCGTTGGGGAAGTCAAACTCGTACAAAAATAAGTTGTTGTCAACCACTAATTAGTGATAATACGTGCATTCATGATTAAGTCATACAATGGTGGTGGCCACGACACATGCGATTCCATGGCCAGTTGGCCACCGTGTCCGCGGCTTAGGTCGCGTTTGAATCCCATAGGCTAAATTTCATTAGCTAAGGATCCAAACATCAGAGTTAAAATAGGGGCTAAAATTTAGCCTACACACAAAATAAGCTAATGAGGGCTAATATTTTGTGGGAAGCTAAACTTTAGCCCATGGGTCCAAATTTAAGTAGGAGCAGCAACGGGCGGGGCGGCATGACAATGCAATGCAATGCAAGCAAGAGTGTGTGGCCGCAGCTAGCACGGAGGAAGAGTGGTTGAAGAGTTGGTTGCAGGGTGAGTCGTCATCGTAGTAAGCCATGTGCTAGCCGCGCCGCACATGGCTATTTTCTTACTGGCAGTGCACTCCATCCATGCATGCTGACCAAATGCTTGCTTGCTTCACTTCACGACATCTAGGCCCTGTTTGTTTCCGATTATAATCGGCTTATCAGTGGAAATAAGCGATAATCCCACCAAACGCCTCGCTTATTTTCGCTTCTGTGGTAATCTGCTTTAGAGATTTAAACTATGAGAAGCGAGAATCAAGAAGTGAGAAAATCTTCGCTTCTCTGGTACACGCTTAGATTATAAGCTAAGCGAAAACAAACAGGGCCCTAGCTAGTCAGCAAAAATCCACTGAGATTAAAGCCGCCAGCCATGGATGGCATGTATATATACTGTACGTCTCTTTCGTCATAGACTAACCAAAGACGATGGATATGGGTGCAGCGCAGCGCAGAGGGGCACACAAAAAGTTAGGCAGTCGGCCTGCTCCGCCTCCGTGCGTGCGTGGTAGCCACTGACTGGTGAACCACTTGCAAACGAAACGTATTCTGGATAACATGCACAAACCGACTGTCCAAATGCGACCACCACTTCCTCACAATTTTATTTATTTTACCTCCCCTCCTTTCCACTATTGTGTTGCGTCCACCTCTCGCTTCTTCCCTCCACCACAACTCGCACAACAAAAAAAAAAAACTTATTCGTTCAACTAAACAAAAAGTGCCAATATAGGTGCATGGACCCAGTAATCTACTTAACAGCAACAACTAGAATGATCGATCGCCAACAAGGCTGTCACTGTGCGCGATATGTAAATTCCCATCCCGATTTTTCATTAAATCCAGAAGTTAGTTAATATGATGGAATGCCCCCACAACACAGCAATCAGTCAGGCGAGATCGAGAGGCCTAATGCAATGCATGTTAACTGGTGGGGCAGTCAGTGCAGTGCTAACTTTAACAAAATGATCATACTTTTGCATCGACCAAAGGAACACAGACAGTCCAGCTTATCTCCTCAGTAACCCCTCCTACACCACCCGTAAAGGAGGCAAGGAAGTCTTGGCTCCACATTTCCTTCCCCTATATAATATGATGATATAATAATCAAGCTCATTCCTTCTATGCTGCCTCTTTTTCATTGAATGACCACACTGACTGTACATCCGGACTTGCTGACGAAAATAACCCTCCACCACCAACATGTGCACAAGGCGGCGATGATATATGGTTTGCTTCCTCACCTCCTTTCAGCACCAGTTCCTCCCTGCATCCATAATCATAGGACCCAACAAAGCCGTGAGTACCAGCGTTCATGATACTATGAATGTATTGCGCTACTGGAAAAAAAAGGGGGTATCCACAAAACATAAGGACAGCTGTAGGTCAGCATAACAAAAAAGGAAAACTACATGAAGTGCACTCTCTCAATACCCAACCATACCACGTAAAGGGCATGGCAAAGATTTCAGGCCCTCACAGTGTCATGCCAAGTCATATGGATTTAATTTTAAGCTTACATTGTTCCAAGGTGCAAGATGTAAACCCACAAACAAGCACAGGCTCGGTCTAAGCTGAACACAAACAAGTATGGTAGCTTGTATCTTGCGCAAACCACACATATGAGAATTTAAATTTCACACAGCTAGTCTAGTTCTGTTAAGTTTCCATCAGCTTGGAGTAAGTTGACAGTAGGCCAAGTGCATCGCTCCTGCATACGGCCTGGTCAGTAGAAACCATATGCTCTCAGTCATACTACCCAAGCATTCTACCTCTGACTAAAATGAACTGTTCATGCTAAGAAAACCAAACACCCAATTTTTCCCACAGCAGCCCACTTGCACAAATTGTGTGGGAGTCTCTCCTGCGGACGTGGCCATGGGGTAGAACTGAAGACCCCATCAGGCCTTGTATTTCAATCCTCCCTAGATTCTAAGGCTGTATCCTATAAAACTTTAGACTAAAACATCCATATTACACGGACTGGGCTGCATGTTCTTGCACCACAGGACCTTTACAACTACTTTTATGCATCAAAGGGCCTGCCCCACCCATGCAAACAGAAACGAACAATTAGCATGTTAAGAAACTCTACATTAAATGTTCAATAAAGCAACAGATCGCACCCAACAATATGCATCATTAACAAGAAGGTCAAACATGATACAGGCATCAATCACCACTAATGAACAACATTTATAAGAATCATGCACCCATCTACAAGTCCAATGCTGTCAATCAATAGGAACACAAAACCTTGGCTAAATATACAGCACTAGCACCCAATAAAACCATCCATTCAAGGGCTGTGGCATTGCAGAAATAGGCAAATGTTAATTATCCATTTTGGACTTTGGAGCCAGCTGATATCATTCAACCTCCAGTCTCATATTATCACATTTTCTCGGATGTAATATCATGCCAACCTTCCTACAGATAAAAAAATAAAACTAAAACACTTGCTATCAACCTATACCTAACTCAAAAAAGAGCCTGCAACTGAACAAGTTTAGACTGCAGTGACCTCTGGGTTTTTACCATCTAACGCTAGCCTCTAATTATGTCATGAAATTGGTTCACAATACTAAAAAAAAAACAGCAAACCAATGTGACCAGTGGAGAATAATGAACATGCTAGGGAAAAAAAGACCATGATATCATAGGGAACATCCTATCATAAATGATGTGTTCACTATGTTTTTCCACTCTAAAAGTTATTTCCATCGTAAACACAAAGACTTGATAGTTGTCAGACACTACAATACCCCAAGCCATTGAAAAACAAGTGTCAATATCAGAAACAAGTCTTGACAAAACTACAAAATTTTGAATTTAACTTTATGGTTTGATAGCTACATTCAATGTTAGAGGAACACATCACAACCAGGACAAAAAAATAGCTAATGATCCAATAGTTAATGATGGCAACTACATGGTCCTTGCCTCCTTGGCTTCTGTACCCTTCATTCTAATCAATTTAGACATAGGAATGAATGTGCCTCTGAATTAGCTCCAAAAAAGAATCTGCTTAGCACATTTCTTCTAGCTGGCTGAAAAAAGACCATGGCCAACTTCTTGGTCAACCATTCTGCCAGTGCTGAAACAAAATCATTGCTGACAATACATATAGTTTTTAGGGTTCAATAAGCACAGCTAGTGGTCCAATAGTTCATGATGGCAACTACATGGCCCTTGCCTCCTTGGCTTCTATACCCGTCTTTCTAATCAATTTAGAACTAGCAATGAATCTGCCTCTGAATTAGCTTCAAAAAAAAGAATTTTCTTAGCGCAGAATTTGTGGCTGGGCTGAAATAAAACTATGGCTAACTTGTTTGTCAGCCATGCCGTTGCTGAAACAAAATATTTGCTGACAATGCATAGTTTTGAAGGTTCAACAATCACAACGAGCAGAATACAACATGCAGACAGATCGGGCACAGTCTTATCTAGTTAATTATTCATGATGACAGCTTGTCAGTTGGTCATCATCATGAATCATAATTTCACAAGAGTGAACTCCAGCTGTTAATACCATATCATCAAGGAATAAATGATCCATGAAAGTGAGAAAACAGAAATATGTATATTTAATTAAGTGTCTAAAAAGGTTTAGGCACTAGGCAGGCAGCAGGGTGATGCCTAGAGACTAATCAGGGTTAGGCAGACACTCAGGTAGACTAGGCAGCGATTAGGTGGTAAGTACTAAGTAGGATGGTGATGCATAAAACCTAGACAGATCTGCCCCCCACCCACCCCTCAAATTGCATGTATTGTTTATAAAAACAAGATCCATGGGAAACACAGCCAGTATCACATACTCACATGCGTTTAACAATATAAGAACATAATAAATTAAACACTCTGTTATAGTACTAAATACCAAGATAATGCACTTTGCTTTTCAAAAGCCTACCATCTTTTACATAAATCCCCTGTTTGAAGTAATTAATAACCCACAATCCCGCAAATGTATGCGACTATGCACATACAAAGTGATGCATATGACATTGAACAGTTGTCATAGAAGTTTGTACACACTCTGCTCTTGTGCCTAAATGTGTTGGATGCATGGAGTTATAATAAGTAGTGAACAAGAAAACCCTGAACGACACGCAATTGCAGGAAAAAGGCATTGTCAACATCTGGGAAAGGACTACTACTATTCTCTCAGTTACCATACCAAGATTCTAGCTCAAGTTAAAAATAAAGATGATCAGCAGTAATGAAAGCCTTTGATGCAGTAAAATATCTGAACAGAAAAAGGGCATCAGAAAGTACGTACTTCGGCCAAGAATGACCAGGTGGCCCAAAGGGGTGTTCACGGGCTGATTTGTTTGGAGACCCAAAAACTAAGTCATTGCGTATAGTTTTTCCTTGTACTTCATGAGGAAGGAATAGGCTTGGTGTATCAGGTGGTGGTTGCTGGAAGGGTGCTTTCTGAAGCCATGGATCACTGTCATTCAAACCAGTACTCAGGGAGCTTTTGGTTCCACTGTTGAAAAGATTGGCACTATGGTTAAACTGATTTGCACTTTGTCGAAGCCACTGACTCTGAGGACCTTGCAGACCTAAACTTTCATGAACTAATGGTGTGCTCCACATTTGCCATGTGCCTTGTTCACTGTTAGAGGAACCACCAGGCCCTTCTGTGGCTGATGAGTGTGGTCGCTTGATAGGCTTTTCTTCAACCGCACGAGATCTTGAGAGAGGAGATTCAATTGGTGAAGGCCTCCCATGTGATTCCTTGGAGACATCACTCGAGATGAATCCACAATCCAAGTCCAGAGGGAAGTTATCTAGAGACTCTGAAACTGGCCCAAGTAATGCTATTGCATCTGGATCATAGCATGGGTCTTCAAATTGTTCTGGTTCTTCAAACACTGTGGATTCTGCATCATCATAGAAGGGCACTTGTCCAGCAGGAAATTGAGGTAATGGCATAATGGGAGGTGCTCCACTAAGTGGTGGAAAACCTGGAAACTGCATGGACTGGCTTGAACTTGGCTTGCTTTCCAGAGGAGGATAATGAGACAGAAATATATGAGCATTGCTTATTTGTGCTCCATTTGGTTCTGGCTTCCGATTCATATCACGAGCTGAAGTTGTAACATCAGGACAAGGGGACACTGATGCTGAACGACTAAACAGCTGATGCCATGACTTTTTAAGGCCGGTAGGGTGTGGTTGCACATTTGGACTAACCTGCATATAGCATAATACGGAAGAATTGAAATTGAAATATTTATGATGAAAATTCAGGTAAAAACAACTAATGCCACTGGTTCTAGCAATAAGATTTTATACTAAACTAGAAATGCCCTTGTTACTCACAGGTCGATTAAAATTAGCCCACGAATTTCGGGTTTCTCCAGCTGTTGCGGATGTGGCCGTAGCTTGAGTGGCTGCATGCTGGGTTTCTCTTTTGAGTGCATTACTCTGGTCAGTTGAAGGAACTACTGGTCTACTAAACTTGTTAACTTGAGGGGCAGGGACCTGAGCACTTCTGCCAAAGAAGGAACCACTGCCAAACCCTCTTGAAGAAGATAAAAAACCACCCGTCATACGGCCAAAGTACTTTGTTCTGCTCTCCGCTGTCTTATTACTATGGTTGTTAGCTTCAAAGTAATGAGGCTTATAACCCTCACGCTTGTCCAAGTCACTCTTCCTGTCGAAATCTCGCTTCCTATCGCCTTCTCGGCCCAATCTTCTATCAATGTCCTCACAATCTGAATTGCTCTTGCTTGACCCCTTGTCCTCTTTCTTCCTCCTCTCCTGGCGCCGTTTCTCTGCCTCCCTCCTAGCATCCTTCTCCCCAACCGGTGTAACACTTTTGGACCGCTCCTCGGCCTCTGCTTTCTCATCCCTCAGCCTCCTGCGCTCTTCCACTAGCTTTGCCACCTCCTCGCGCTGCTTCCTTTCCTCCTCCTCCAGCAATTCCCTCTCCAGCCTCGCCAGTCTCTTCTCCTCAGCCTTCCTCCTCGCCTTCTCGACCCTGCTCTCCTCAGCTTTTCCTCCATTCTCCCCTCTCTTTCCCAACCTTTTACCATCTGGGCCCAATCCGTCACCGTCCCCTGACGATGTAAATCTGAGTATCTTCCTCAAGAACCAGCTCACTGCTGCAGAGCAAAAGGACGACAGCAGGCGCCATGAGAATGCCAAAAAGGAGTTGTTATTGCCGGAGGAGCAGCGCATGTCGAGCCAGTATCCACAATCCTGAGTACAAGGCCACCCGGTCGGCACCTTCCCGGCCGAATTAAGGTCCAGCACGGGGCGCTTGGAGACATGGCCGCAGTAGGAGCACATGAACTTGCCGCCGCCGGGGTTCTGGTCCCTGTAGGGGTTGGTGCAGTTGCGGCAGCGGCGGGTGGCGGTCTTGCGGAGCTTGTGGAGCTCGAGGGCGTGGGCGCGGCGCTCCTCGCGGAGGCGCGCGGAGCGGCGGGCGCGCCAGAGGGAGAGGCGCGGGAGGAGGATCTCATACCAGAAGAGGGTGAGGAGGAGGACGGAGACGCAGGCGAGGCGCGGGGAGGTGACCTCGAAGCGGTAGGCGGCCGGGAGGAGGAGCTGGGTGGTGGCCCAGACGGCGATGAGCGGGATGACGAGCCAGGGGAGCATGGTGGCGACGCGGCGCGACCAACGCTGCACGGAGCACAGCGGACACATTGATTATCCGGCCGCCTCCGCCGCCCTCGGCCCCTGCTGGATCGCCAGCGCCGTCTTGAAGGCGGGTGGATGGGTTGCTTGCTCGGCCGGTAATGCGGCGATTCGATTTGGGGGAAGGGAAGGGAAACCCTCGAATGGGGGAGGGGAATCAAAGCGGGCGGCTCCTTTTGTGGGGATGCGAGATGCGGCAGCTAGGAGGAGGACATGGCAAGGATGGATTCGAGGAGGGGAAGCTCGAGGGGGGCGATGCCCATGGCGAAAACCCTAGCTTTCCAATCCCTTCACCTTCCTTTCCGATTGCCCGGACTGAATTTTTTTTTTCTCTCTCTCTCAGGCTGCTGTGTCTGATGGTCGGTGACGAAAGGGAGAAACAGAGAACCGGATAAACTTCATCTCATATCTTCATTTCTATCAGAAAAATTTGCACTTTATCAACACAACTCTTATGTGTACTAGGAACCTGTTTGAGATTAAATTTTTTCTAACTCGCTATCAAATTTTTTGCGCGACATGATGTGTTTGTATAAATCCATGTACACCTGCAACACACTTTTTTTTTCATTTTATACAAATAACTTCTGATTTTCTTCTCTATTAGTTGTAAAATTCATTTTATAAATTTTGGGTTACATAATTCAAGTGTAAATTGATATATATGCTTCTTATAAATGGTGAAGTTTAACTCTTACAATCTGTATATAATAACAAAAGATCCTGGTATAAAGTTGATGTGAAGCCATAAATACACTGACCATATAAATTATCATCTAGCAAACACACAACCTTATGTTCTATGAGTTGTGTTCTGTACAAAGTGCAAAGTGAAACCCTTTTATGTTTTGGCCTACGAAGACTCTTGCATTCCCTATTTTCCTTATTAACCAACTAAAATTAAACCACCCCTTATACAATACACAAAAGTTCAATGAAGTCATAAAATTAATGGGACATGACTTATGATGTATGCATATGAGTTTGGAAGTTTCTCGTGTTCCAAAAAGAGCTATGGCAAGAATGGTGCCATATTTTCCTCAAGTATTTACCATCCATCCATTTAAACACAACACTGGTATAAACGTAACGATATAGTACCCTTTGGATTAATAGCAAATTTTACCTTGTTTAATCATAAAGGGCATCTTTTTTTAACTTAGGAGTGTGTTTATTCCTTTTAGGTGAGCTTAAAAAAGGCATGTACGGCTATGTTATTAAAGTTAATTTGGACATGAAGGCTTAAATGTGTTTTCAGTGCTACTGGCTGTTGTTATGACTTTGAAAAAACGTGTAAATGCATAATTCATATATATTATAGTAATAAACAGAAAATTGGAGTTGCAAGAAGTTGTTGAAAATATATATCTACACAATCGCGGAGATCAATGAATTTATATTAACTTGTGTTTTGTTTGCATCATTTTGACAGCATTTTTTTTTTGAACGAACGACACTCGACGAGTGTGTTTCTATTAATATAGCAGAAAAAATACAAGATTATGTCCCTGGGAGGCCATAATCAGGAAACGAAAAAAGAAAACACACGAAAAAAACAGCACCGGTGGGTTGGATTGGGACATCAACGCACACCGAACTCAACTCAAACAAAACTCAGGCCGGTCGGATTGGGACATCGACGCAAGCCGCACAACTCATCTCCACTATACCTGTCGGATTGGGACATCGACACCGCACCACACAGACAACTCCAGAAGGTTGGGTTGGGGCAGCACACCACCGAAACCACACCACGACACCCACGCTCGAGCCCCAGAAACACGCCATCATCACCAGGGCAAAGGCCCACAGAGGAAAACCATTGTCACCGCCAGCGCCGTCTTGCCGACGATGTCTCACACCGGACTAGCCACTGTCACACAGGGTTAGCCGCCGTGGTCCGCTGCAAGCTGTGTAGCTACCACGCCATCGAGTCCGCTTGCGCCTCCACACGAAGATGCCCTACACCGGACCAACACCCGCCAAGCAAGCCTGGCCGCCGTAGGTCGCTGCAAGCCGTCAAAACGATACCTGAATAGCTGCCTCTGGCCTTCCATCTATCGCACAACAACCACTAAGATCTGATAGAACGCTTATGGAGCCCAAGCAACCCAGTCGTCTCGTCGAAGAAGCAGAAATGTCGCACGGGGCCTCCGGCAGCCAAAAGGAAATCACCACCGCATGAACACCTCGGCAAAGGCAACTCCGCCGGCCACCTCTGTCACACCCGATTTTGTAAACAAAACCGAATGACCATCATATGTGCGCCAGGATCAAGTTTACACACATATGAGACTTCATCAGTGATATAAAAGACAGTGCAAAACGTAAATAATATTAAATACCATTATTACACTCACGGAAACGAATTACTAGCAGCGGATCTTCAACACTTCACCACCGGCAGCTGACTGGGGGAACACGTACGCCTAGAAACTTCCAAAATACTCCACTGAAACTTCTGTCTAAGCCTGAGCCGCAGATAAAGCAAGGTTGAGTACACTTATGGTTGGTACTCAGCAAATGTAGAGCAAAAGCAAATGACATGCAAAGGCTTAACAAGGAAATAGTTTGGCTTCTAATTAAATTGCTTTAAGCACTTAAGTTGGTCAAATTTTATTTAGCATCATAATTACTAAAGTATAAGTATATACCAACCCAATTAAGCATATGGTAACCCATAAGCATCATCATCAACATAAATAAATCAATTTAATTCTTCTTTCGATATATTAATCATGTGAGGGTCCAGGCCGCTCATGACCGCGAGCACGGCTATTGCAATAGATTTTAGACACTCTGCAGAGGTTGTACAGCTTTCCCCACAATTCGTGTTTCCCATATTGCCTGAGGTCGCGAGCCTCTTCAACACTTCCTTAGGTGAGGGGCTAGGGATTCACTACGAGGCCTTTCTAAAGACTCCCTCTATGTATGTGTTTGGCCCCTGACCGAACGGGTAATCGGAAGGCGCACCTTCGTTCCCCGCACATCACACACAAACCAAACATCCGCCCCACACACACCTCCAAACACAACATAGAGTTCATCTAGTTACTTAGCCAAGACCAGAGCCATGTAGTATTATGGTTGTACGGGAAATCCTGGGTGGTTCTCCATGTTCCGATTAATCAATGTGGTCTTGGTTTAACATTCTCATCAGATCATATATATCATATATAAAAGATATCACAATATTATTATCTTCACATTTAATATAAACCATTCCCAAGTATAGCAACTAAGCAATGCTACCCAACATGAATATAAAACCCAGGTTGATAAGGCATGATTAAAGAAAACTAGTCATCCTAAATATAGGACCCATCATGATTAAGCATGCAAGCATAGCAAACTACAGTGTGTAAGCATGTCATATGGTTATTAGGACAAAAATATGATCAAGAATACACTTGCCTTAAATCCAGCTAATAAATGCTATGGCTCAGGGTCTTCTCAACTGAATCCTCGAACAAACCTTGAGAACCACGAACGTTGCTCCTATACGCAATCACGGGGTCACACATGCAAGGAAACAATACAACAAATAAGAAACAATACACCAAACATGGGCAACAGTACAAAAGAACGGTATAAAGGTATAGATCAAGTCCTTACGGTCACGTGAGCTGAAGAATCACTCGAATCGGAGTTGAAACGGTCAAGATAGGGCCAAAACGGTGTTCCAGGGGCTTAACTGCGAAGAATAGGAACTTCCAGGGATTAGATTGGAATAAACCGAGGGCATATACATAATTATGTTCATAAACTTGGGGTCTAACTCGTAAAAGGACCAGGCTGGACGGCGGGTTCAAAATATTGAAAAGACAGGGGGCAAAACAGAAGAACTGAGGGCATCATTATAAATACTTTACATAGGGAATGGACCGCGGGTTGATTATCCAAAATCTCAGGGTCTCTTAAACAAAATTACCTCGGCTGACCGGTAACTGGCTCGATTGACTTGGATCTGGGCCCTTGATCGCAGATCGGACGGTTGAAGGCGCTCGGGGTCGCCGGACCTGAGGGCGACGGCGGTTGGCGGCGGCGCCGCGGCGGAAGCTCGCCGGAGCCGAGCGATTCCGGGGCTCCGGTGCACCAAATCGAGCGGCACTCGGACCAAAACGCAGAGTGGATCACAACGAACTCAACCACGCTGACAGGGGCGACGGCCAGAGGACGATGGAGGCGACCGAGGGAGTGGAGCGGCTCGGCCTGCAATGACAGCTCCGGTGACCAATTCTGGAGCACCGCGGGAAGGACGACGGGTTCAAGCGGACCGGGAAGTTTTACCACCTCGAAGCGAAGCTCCTGGAAGTGTTCTCGTCGCCGCTGGGGCCGCAAGGGGAAAGATCAGTGGCGGCGGCTGTCTTCTAGGGCTGTAGGCGATGGCGGCTGCAGTAACTTCGGCGCAAGGGGAGGCTAGGGTTTTGCGGGGACGCGAAGCCGGGCCGCAGCGCTAGCTTTATAGGCAGGGTCCTTGTCGTGGGCGCCAAGGGAGCAGGGCGCGGTGCGGCTCAAGCTCGGTGTCCGGCTCGGAACCGAGTCCTTGCTGAAGACGACTCGAGGAAGGGGATGACGGGTGGGGTCGTGTCGACAGTGAGAGAGAGAGAGGGGGCGCAGGGATGGACTGGGCCGCGGCGGGGAGCTGGGCCGAAAGAGCGGGAGAAATGGGCCTGGCAAAAAGAGAACGACGGGAGAGATGGAGGGCGACAACCGGACTATTCAAAAGGTTAGGGAGGAAAACTAGACTTACTGAAACAACAAAACTCACCCAAACAAACGCTATTCAAATTCGAGTTTAAAAGAGTTTAAACTCAAATTTGAAAAGCAACCAAACAAAAACAAATGCAACACCACAAAAGCCACAATACACTTATTGAGTCTATTAATTAATTATTTAATTGAAATAAAACCTACATACTTCCAATTAAATCCTAGAAATTTATTTCAACCTTTAATAAATTCTAGAAAATTATGAAAATGTTGCAACAATTTCTTGTGATGAAAAATTAGGGTGTTACAAATCTACCCCCCTTAAAAGAATCTCGTCCTCGAGATTAGGATGAACTAGCGAAGAGATCGGGAAATTCCGCCATTAATTCATCCTCTCTTTCCCAAGTTGCTTCATCCTCTCCATGACGACTCCATTGCACCTTGCACATTTTAATCACCTTGCTTCTAGTAGCTCTTTCAGCTGTCTCCAATATCTTCACTGGATACTCCATATAAGTCAGATCATCCTGCACATTTAATTCTTCCATAGGTAGCTGTTCTTCAGGCACTCTGAGGCACTTCTTAAGCTGTGATATATGGAAGACATCATGTACATCTGACAAACTAGCTGGTAACTCCAACTGATAAGCTACTTCACCTTTTCTTTCCAAAAT
>CM014277.1:1661636-1676015 GCA_004135705.1 Alloteropsis semialata | reverse complement strand
CCTCGCCGCCGCCAGCCACCTTCCCCCACCTCTCTGCCTCGTCGTCGCCTGAGGGACCCGCTGGATGCCCGCGCGGCTCTTTGGGATGGCGACGGCGGGGCCTCTCGTCGTGTTGGCCGCGTGATTGGGCGGGGGCAGCGGCGGCCTCCTTTTCTCCCAGCGACGGCTCGCTCGTCCCCGGTCGCCGGCACGCGTCCCCGTGGCCTTGACAGCCGGATCTGGCGAGGACGAGGGCGGATCTGGCGGTCGCACGGCGAACTTCAGCGGGGGAGCCCGGGCTTCGCGGTGGCGGCTCTCGGTGCCGGCAGTGGCCCTTTCCGGCGGCCGGCGCGCAGATCCGCGGCCTCGGCGGCCGATGCCTACGAGGCGCGGCTGGCTGTCATTTTGACAGCATTGTACTCTGCTTCTATTTTTTGTTTGGAAGTAGTACCAGCAATTTTCAAAAAATTCATTATGTGATTATGTTATAACCTTATGATTTTGTTATAACCTTATGTGACTTATTACTTAGTACTGGTATTCATTTTTTATATAATTTAACCGTGTGAAGCTGGGGGAACTTTTTTTTTTGAGCTCAAGAAGATGGGGTAACTGGGTGGCGCTGGTTCTGCTCTTGTGGGCTTCTGGACATTAGCAATCAGGCCCACACATTCCCCTCGTCCCTTGCCTGCTTCATTCACTCCGCTCCAGCCTCCGAACTTGAGATCCTGCAATCACGGCGGCCATGGCGAACACCGCCCGTCTCCCCAACTTCTCGTGCAGCCTGGCCACCGGCAGCATCTCCACCAGGAGCAGTAGTGCAACCATGGCCGACATTGGATGCGCTACCGGCGGCATCAGGACCTACCGGAGGAGTGTTGGGCTTTCCCTGTGCCGCTCCTCCTCCACGGCCGCAGCCCAAGGGGGCAGCAAGATGGAGAACTACAACACCGCCATGAAGCGGATGATGCGCAACCCGTACGAGTACCACCACGACCTTGGTATGGGCCCATTATCACTCCTCTTGCGCCCCCCGCCCCCTCCCTCCCCTGCTAGCAACTGACGCGGATTTCGCGACGTACGTTGTTGGTTCCTTATCCATAAATATTTTGTTTCTCCGCTTATAGATTGGATGCATGATAATGGTACTATTATGATCTTAGTGATGCCACACAATTGATGCGGTACTGGGTGAAATTAGTAATGGCTTGCTTAAAGATTGGATTTGGTACTCGGCCAAATTAGTAATATTACCTATTTTCCGATAAAAATCGTAGGTTTAAGACTGAATTTTGTGACAGGATGTTATGTTGCTTTGTACGTTTTTGGATGCTTGCCTCTGGGTATCCTGAAAAATTGATGCCTTGGTGGTTGAATGTATCGTAGTAGTGTACCTATTTGTTCATGGTGGGTACAATCCATCCATGTTTCAGTGATCACTATGGTAATGGAGCCAATTCTTGAATTAATATCTTATTGATGTGAAAGACTCTGCAATCTGGTTTTGCCCATAGATGACAGCAGGATGCATAAACAAGCCTCATTGGCATTTTTGCAGCTTACTGATTACCAAATTATTGCCTATATAAAGCCGAACATATTAAGACTGTTGCTGACTTTAAGGAAGTAATAAAATGTTAACGTTCCATTGCTGTTATCGTGAATTTCTAATGTGGCATTGCTGGTATTTTGTTGGACTCAATGACATAGCTACATAGATCACTTTCATTTTTGTTTTTCAAAAAACTAACGTTTGGCTCACTCCTTAGTGTTGGACTGTTGGTAATCATTTCAATCTTATTTTCTAGTAGTCCAGAATAGCTCAGGTCTCTGCCAGGACATTAACTAATTACTTTTGCTTAATATTTAGTTAACTTCTCAAGTTCTCATTTTGCCAGGACATGTAACTATTGAAGTTCTTCTGAAACTCTTAACTAAAATGGCAGCAAGATAAACAAAATTGTCTAAACATCTGGGGTCTCTTTTGTCATTGTGCCAATCAGAAGTTCAGAACTCCTCTAGGTTTAAATTGATTTTTCTCAAGGCGCTGTACTAGATGCAATAATTGGTTACATCTATAAAAATTGCCCTTATCGTCATTGAAGGATTAATTCTTACACTTGGGATATAGGTATGAACTATGCTGTCATAAGTGACAGCTTGATTGTTGGCTCACAACCTCAGAAGCCTGAAGATATAGATCACTTGAAAGGTGAAGAGAGAAGTAGCATACATTCTTTGTTTACAGCAGGACAAGGACATCGAATATTGGGGCATTGATTTCCAGGCCATTCTCAGTAGGTGCAAAGAACTTGGCATTCAGCACATCAGAAGACCGGTAAGCTTCTTATTTACCCATTGAGTGTGTACAGTTTTGTGTGCTCAAATTTCTTCTGAATTTCTGCAAACTTCAAAAGTATGGATTAGTATTCCTCATCGTTCAGTCTACATTTCAAGTGTTTTTATATTAATAGTATCTGGCCTCTTCTATATGCTCACGACTGCTTGGTTGCAGGCAGTGGACTTCGATCCGGATTCATTGAGGTCACAATTGCCAAAAGCAGTTTCTGCACTAGAATGGGCCATATCACAAGGCAGAGGGCGAGTTTATGTCCATTGCACTGCTGGACTTGGGAGGGCACCTGCGGTTGCAATTGCGTATATGTTTTGGTTTGAGGACATGGATGTAAGTTAATTTCATCTCATCATGTACAGACACTGCTACAAGATTAAGTGTTCTTATTATCAATCTGTTATGTGCAGCTGAACATGGCTTATAATAAGCTAACCTCCATAAGGCCTTGTGGACCCAATAAGAGAGCCATTCGCGCTGCAACATATGATCTAGCTAAGAATGATCCAGGGAAAGAGCCCTTTGAGAGTCTTCCGGAGCATGCTTTTGAGGGCATTGCGGACTGGGAGAGGAAGTTACTTCATGACCGGGTGCGTGCTCTTCGTGAAGCTTGATCAGAAAAAGGAGAACAATATCCTCTTTCATGTGAGTGCTCCCGACACACCCAATTACCCTGATCAGCATAACCTGGCAAGTACATGTACTTTTCATGCATGAAAAAGCAAAACTTAGCTTCTGATGTGCTTGTCTTCATTGCTAGATTATCAGATGTTGAAACAAAGAGGCTTGTTTGAGTGAATGAGAAACCCATCCATAAATAAAGAATTATAGGTTCCTGCTGTAAATAAGCAATTACATATGTTATGGCAATATTATATTTGGTGATCAGTAAGGTCACTTAATTTATTGCTGTTATGAAAAAAAATTAACATGTGCCCAAAGTGTAAATTTATTGTCAAATCTGGTTGTGTTTTCAGTTCAGTTATTCCTTTTGGGATGTATTTGCATTTTGCTGCTGACAATCTTTGTCTATGCATCATGGCCTGAGTGTTAAGTTATATCGACAAATTGAAGAAACGTTGTCCAATCACAACTGAATCACAGGAACGTTGAGAATGACCACCATGGTGCAACAAATAATCCAGCCCCAGATTAGTTGTGAGGATTGGCCGTGGCAACGGTGACTGCCTGGTCAGCCATGAAACCGAAGAACGTCGGCATCCGAGGTCTTCTCTTTTCTTTGAATTTGAATGGTCATTCTTTCCGAAATACCTGGAAAAGATTCCGGCATATGTTAAGAGGATAGAAATTTTACAGCTGCTGGTAGTTCCAAATCGAGTCCTGTTTGGTCGGAGGCTGAGAGCAGGTGGAGCATAAATGCTCAACTACCCAAGAGAAAAAAAAATTGCTAAAAACTTGAGGGCCAACTAGAGCTGCCAAATGCTTTGCGCTGGCTGCACCCCCACAATTTTGATTCGTCCTTGATCTCTTGGACGAGTCTGGCCGCGCTCTTCTCCTGGTCATTGAAGATCCTTGCATGTTTCTCCCTTCAAATACTCCAAGTCGTTAAGATTACTAGTGACCTCACACCTGTTGCCGTATTAGAACATGAGCTTCCAGCTAGGTCATGGAACCAGCCGAGGAAACACTGTGATCTTGTTCAATATGGTGGGTCAAATGTTGGGGCATTGTATCCACTCACTGATGGCGTGCCAAATCTCATTTGAAATTGTGCATTGTGCATTCATTGAAAAGATGGATTGCTGTCTTGAGGTTGTGATGGCATATAAGGGGCAAAAGTATAAATTGGACTATGCCCCCCGCGGCGTAACCTGTCAGCCACCCACACCCGGTTTGTAGGAATAACCAAGTTTTGTTTTCTGTTCTAGTCAAATGGATCAGACTCCTATTTGAGTATAGTTGCGGGCCACTGCGTCTTTGTGTTGATAGCTTGCTAATAGGCAACTCGTCCATGGAGAGAGCATTGTAGAGTCATTACACAGATGAAGCTGCGACATATGTGACAATACTTTTGAATACAATTTGGCATATGTTTTTGTCCCTAGGAAATCACACGCTCTTCCATCATACATGGTGTATGGACTTTTTTTTTTGAAGGAAATGTATGGACTAATCTTGCGTAGCAGCTCTTACACAGTATGTAGTTAGTTTCTGATAACTTGGTAACAGCTGTATGTATGAAGTATGCTCCACTTTGCTTATTTAACCTCAGCTTGTATATGCATCACCTTGCGGAGCAGAGATATTCTGCACCTACTGGTTGGAACTAGAAAAAAAAAATAGCAAAAGCTACAGTGCTAAGTTTGAACCTCATATAGTACAGAAAACTTTTCCTCAAAAAAAAAATACTACAGAAAAATAACAGAAATCTTCTGCAGCTGTTCTGCTCCAAAAAGGCTACAGGGATGCAATGACCTTAGAAAAACTGACATTGAGCGTGGTAATTTTGCTTCTCCTATACTCATATTGTCATACAGAGTAATTGGAAGGCTAATACATATACTGGAAACTGAAAATAAGAATAGAAAAGGAGCACAGCAATTTGGGACAGAGGGAGTACAAAGCAAATGGCAATGCCAGGTACCGAAGTCTGAAAAAAAAATTCCTGTGAAGCAGGCATGTATACACAACAAAATAAAATATCCCACCAGGAATAACTTAGGTGCAGCATGAAGCCTCACTTTCAGAGCTCCTTGTATAATTCATCATTCCTGAAAGTCCAGTCCTTTTAAACAAAAGAAAAATCATTTCCGCAAGAGGTTTAATTTGCTGCAGTTTACCTGTACTATTTTACAGTGTCAAGTTCTGGTTTACTTTTTCAGTCAGCTGGGTTGGATCATTACAACAACAACAACAACAACAACATAACCTTTTGTCCCAAGCAAGTTGGGGTAGGCTAGAGATGAAACCCAAAAGAAACAAGGATAAGAGAGACATAAAAAGGCACAAAAAGACAAAAGGTAGAGTTAGGGAAAAAGAAAAAGATCACGGCTCAGGCACGTTGATTGCTAATCTCCAAGCGCTCCTATCTATAGCTAAATCCCTGGAGATATTCCACTCCTTAAGATCTCTCTTAACCGACTCGTCCCAAGTCAATTTAGGACGTCCTCTACCTCTCTTTACATTATCTATCCGCTTTAAAACCCCACTACGCACTGGCGCCTCAGGAGGCCTCCGTTGGACATGTCCAAACCATCTCAGCCGATGTTGCACCAGTTTCTCCTCGATTGGTGCCACCCCAACCCTATCCCGAATATCTTCATTCCGGACTCTATCCCTTCTAGTGTGCCCGCAAAACCAACGTAACATACGCATCTCTGCTACACTCAGTTGTTGGACATGTCGCCTTTTTGTAGGCCAACATTCGGCACCATATAACATCGCCGGGCGAATCGCCGTCCTATAGAACTTACCTTTTAGCTTTTGTGGCACCCTCTTGTCACAGAGGACGCCAGAAGCCTGACGCCATTTCAGCCAGCCAGCTGAAATCCTATACCTAACATCTTCATCAATGTCTCCATCCTTTTGTAGTATCGATCCTAAATACCGAAAAGTATCCTTCTTGGCCACCACTTGCCCATCGAGGCTAACGTCTCCATCCTCATGCCTACTCGCGCTGAAATTGCACATCATGTACTCGGTCTTGGTCCTACTAAGTCTAAAGCCTTTCGACTCTAATGTGTGCCTCCATAGCTCTAACTTCCTACTGACCCTTGCCTTACTCTCATCAACTAGCACCACATCATCAGCAAAGAGCATACACCAAGGGATATCACCTTGAATGTCCCTTGTGACCTCATCCATCATCAAGCAAATAAATAAGGGCTCAACGCTGACCCCTGATGTAGTCCTATTTTAATTGGAAAGTCACTGGTGTCGCCATCACATGTCCGGACAAAAGTTGTCGCATCCTTGTACATATCCTTGATGAGGGTAATGTACTTAGTTGGGACTTTGTGCTTTTCCAAGGCCCACCACATGACATTTCTTGGTACTTTGTCATACGCCTTCTCGAGGTCAATGAAAACCATGTGCAAGTCCTTCTTCTGCTCCCTATATCTCTCCATCAACTGTCGTATTAGGAAAATCGCTTCCATGGTCGACCTTCCAGGCATGAACCCAAACTGGTTTTGGGTCACTCTCGTCACTCTTCTTAGGCGATGCTCGATAACCCTCTCCCAGAGCTTCATCGTATGACTCATCAGCTTAATCCCACGGTAGTTAGTACAACTTTGAATATCTCCCTTGTTCTTGAAGATCGGTACTAATATACTCCTTCTCCATTCTTCAGGCATCTTGTTTGCCCGAAAAATGAGGTTGAAAAGCTTTGTTAGCCATACTATCGCTCTAACACCTAGGCATCTCCACGCCTCAATGGGGATACCATCAGGGCCCATCGCTTTACCTCCCTTCATCCTCTTCAGAGCCTCCTCAATCTCCGCCTCCTGAATTCTCCTCACAAAGCGTCTGCTGGTATCATCAAATGAGTCATCCAACTCAAGGGTAGGACCTTCATTCTCCCCATTAAACAACTTATCGAAGTACTCCCGCCATCTTTCCTTGATCTCCTCGTCCTTCACCAAAAGTCGATCTGTTCCATCCTTGATGCATTTGATTTGGTTGATGTCCCTTGTCTTCCTCTCACGTATCCTAGCCATCCTATAGATGTCCTTCTCCCCTTCCTTCGTGCCTAGCCTCTGATAAAGGTTGTCATACGCCTGGCCCTTTGCTACACTCACAGCTCTCTTTGCAGCCTTCTTCGCTATTTTATATCCCTCGATGTTGGCTACACTCTTGTCCAGGTGTAGGCGCTTGAAACACTCCTTCTTCTCCTTAATAGCCACTTGCACCTCCTCATTCCACCACCAGGTGTCTTTCGCTCCTGTTTGCCTCCCCTACTCACGCCAAACACTTCTGAAGCCACCTTCCGAATACATGTTGCCATTTTTAGCCACATGTCGTCTGCATCTTCTCCTTCTTCCCAAGGCCCCTCGCCTAGCATCCTCTCCTTAAACACTTGCCTCAACACATGCAGCATGAATTGCGTGCCTTACTGCCTTGTAAATTATACTCTATAAAAGTGAGGGCATGCATGATCTTACATCATTCATACTCGTAATTCTACAACTAGTACATGATGATATGTATGGTACTAGTTGATTTCTGCAGTGCAGCTAGCTATTACACTCTGATAACTTGAGGCAATCATAGGTATGAATAATCAACCGTATACAGTAGAGAGGCAGCTGCTAATAAGCTTGACCTCGAATACTGACATGTATATGAGCTATATTTATATGTATATCTGATGCTGACTGGAACATTGATGGACTCCTTCCGTCCCGTTTGGTTCCGTTCCGATTGAGATGGCTCAAGGTGACAAGGCAGCTGCATAATGGAACAGAGCAGAAACATCAGGCGGCAGGGCAGGCATCCAGTACTAGTTCATGAGCAATTGATGTGAATCATGCATCAACTGAAGAACAAGAGGTAGCTAGCTGTGAAATCTTGAACAAGAATTAATTAACAGAGTAGTACTGTATATACGTGAACTCGGCTTCTCCCAGACGTCAGGAATGCGGCCGACGAGCGGCGGGGTCTGCTGCCCAGCTGCACGCATCATCGTCAATATGTATAGCATGGAGGGAGAGAGATGGGGAAGAATGGAAAGGACAAGGAACTCACTGAAGCAGATGTAGAGGACCTGTGGTGGAAGCACGACTCCGCAGGCGATTGGCAGATACATTAGCCTGACAGGATCCATGGGTTTGGGCAGCACGTCTCCCAGGATGACCGGGCAGAGGCAGCGCAGGGTCCGGTCGGCGTCCCCCGCTGCGCTGGAGGCGTTCAAGAAGGCCGCAAGACCTGTGCAACACTCGCTCTGCGGAGTGGGTGTGTCTTCCTGCGTGCCGGTCAGGAAGGAGCCGCAGGTCATGAGACCCGCCAGGGCCATCACGCATTCTGCCGGGGATCCTCCTTGTGCGCTGCTGCTTGTTCCTGTTCCTGGAGCCGGCACGCCCGGGAACACCGGATGCGCCCACCTGGGGCAGAAACAAGGTCCACGCGGCGGCGGCGCCCGGGGCGTGGGTGCCGGCAGCGGCACGCAGTCGTCCAAGCCGTCGCCTCCTGTGACTGACATCGGGGCGACGCCTTCTGGAACGATGGTCCTGTTGCAAAAACGAGTAGGAGGCGGTGGCGTCGGCGTCGGCAGAGGCCGAGGCCGTGGCCGTGGCGCCGGCGACGATGGGGGCGAGGGTACCGGGAACCCCCGGTACCGCCGATGGCGACCGTACTGGAGCGCTTCGTCGGCCCCTCCTGTATCTGTACGGGCCGCAGCCGGAGCCGGATCCGGATGGATGGCAGCTTCGGAGAGCTGCTGCAGTGCCATGATGGCAGTTGCTGCCAGCACGGCAAGGACGACGGCCACGCGATGGGCCGCCAGTGAAGTCGTCGTCTTCATCATCATCATGCAAACTAAACCTTGGATTGGATTGGATTGCTAGCTAATGACAACTTAAAGGAAAGCTTGTGTGTGTGCGGCGATCTGACGGGCAGGGAGGGTCTTTATATTTGCAGCTCGATGATCCATCACTTTGAGTCAAGTACAAGTGAGTGTAGGCGCACAAAAGAGTGTGACGAGCGCGGCCGCCGGTATCGATCGAGTTTAGTTTCTTTCTTTCGTTCTTTCTGCACTCACTGCACACACACACACACACACGAAGAAGCATTGTCTTGGATGATGAACCCAACAAGAAGCCATCTGTGTTGTTTCCTTCTCTAAAGGAGAAAGGTTTTGGCTGTCCATCAACAAGAAACGACCGAATGCCAAGTAGCTGTAAGGACTTGTTCTTTCTGTTTTGCAACCATATCACTGCATATCGATGATTGAAGGACCTAACTTTGAGGAATGCATGCCAAGCGTGTATGTGTTTTGTTTCTCGACGACCAGGTGGGCCAGGATTTGACCTGAGTAACAGGCCGGGCCCACAAAATCTATTCCTTCGATTAAACTGTCAGCCAAGGCCCATCGTTCCTTTTCGGGCCGGGAAAACACCTATTCCAAAATGTCATTTGGATCAGTGTCACTTTTCGCTACTCTTTGGTTGTGCAGAATTGATCAGAATATGCATGCTTCAACACAAACACAACATGAACCGCGTGCCTTGTGCATGCTATATGTATATATTCTGTAAAGCAGAGAGCATGCATGCATGATCTTACATCACACTCTTAATTTTACAACTAGTACATGATGATGGTTGTATATATATATGGTAGTACTAGCTACAGTTGATATCTGCAGTGCGTACTGTACACTGCACCCACGGCCTAGCCATTACATGCATTCTGATAACTTTTGAGACATTCACGTACGTATATAGTAGAGAGGCAGCTACTAATAATTTTGACCTAGTATATCATGTATATGAGCTATATTTGTATGTATAATAATATCTGATGATGACTGTATCATTGATGGCCTCTGTTCCGTTCTGGTTGAAATGCTTGTATGGTTCAAGGTGACAAGGAAGCTGCATGGAACGGAACAGAAAACAATTAATGTGAATCAGGCATCAACTGAAGAACAAGAGGTAGGTAGCTGTGAAATCTTGAACAAGAATTAATTAACAGATCGAGTAGTATATATACCTGAAGTCGGCTTCTCCCAGACGTCAGGAATGCGGCCGACGAGCGGCGGGCTTTGCTGCCCAGCTGCATCATATAGTTCATGCCATGCATCGATCGGTCAGTTCAAGATCATTCATCTATAATGTCATGAGGAGCGAGCTGAGCAAGGAAGAGAGGACAACTTACTGAAGCAGATGTAGAGGACCTGTGGTGGAAGCACGACGCCGCAGGCGATGGGCAGATACATGAGTCTGACAGGATCGATGGGCTTGGGGAGCATCTTGTTCACGTCGCCCAGGATCACCGGGCACAGGCACCGAAGAGTCCTGTCCCTGTCGCCGTCCCCCGCCGCCGACCCCGCCGCGCTCGTGCTGTTCAAGAACGCCCCAAGACCGTTGCAACACTCGCTCTGCGGCGTCGGCGTCTCCTGCTCGCTCCC
This sequence comes from Alloteropsis semialata, assembly GCA_004135705.1. Classification (NCBI taxonomy): domain Eukaryota; kingdom Viridiplantae; phylum Streptophyta; class Magnoliopsida; order Poales; family Poaceae; genus Alloteropsis; species Alloteropsis semialata. The sequence continues at coordinate 1,665,594 of CM014277.1, read as the reverse complement.
CGTCAGGAACGTCCCGCAGGTCATCAGCGCCGCCAGTGGCGTCACGCACTCCGTCGGCGACGATGGCGTAGAGCCGCCAACGCTGCCGGGCAGCCCGGGGAAGCCACCCGGCGGCTCAATCGGAAGCGGAGACCTCGTGCAAGGCGGCGGCAGCGGCCTAGACGCCGACGGCGTGGGTGGCGGCGGTGACCCGCCGGACGTTGGCGGCGACGGCCTGGCCCTGGGGTAGCCCGGGAAAACGGGGTTACGCGGCCTGCTGCCCGCCCGGCCAGGGAACCGGAGCGCCGCGTCCTCAGGCGCCGCCTCCGATGGCTGCACCGCCATCAGGACGGCAGCAACGGCCAGCACGGTGGCAACGCGCTTCGCCATGGCACTGGATGCTCTGCCCTTCTTGTCACCGACTAGCATATTGGATTATTGCTGCAACGGATCAACCACATCAAATACAGTTTGGCTGGCTGCCTGTACGTGCTCATCTGACTCTCTTCTTTATATTTCACTTCTCTCAACTACTCAATGTGTCATTTCTTATACGTTTAGTGCGAAGAACATGTGATTGTTCTACCACTGTATATAAAGAATTGTGCATTTCCAGAACGCAGGCATTTTTATGAATGATAAATAATATGGAAGCAGCAAGCGGGTCAGGTGTACCACGACTTCGCTAATCTGTGTTTACAACAATTAGTCTGAGATCTGCAAGTAGGTGAAATGCAGAATGCCTTGTCAGGACAACATCAGTTCCAAAGAGCACAAGGTTGCCCAACAAATCAGGCCCTACCACACCATTATCATAATTCATAAACCCACACAGTTTCCTGGAATGTGTATCAAAATAGAGTACCAATTTTTATATTGTTCTACTCTATATCTAGTATAGTCATCTATGTTTTACTATATTTCTCTCCTCTTGTATGTTCTTCTCTAGTAATGGGCTAATGGCTGGTTCTATATTCCGAAGGTTTCTCCAACAACCTCAAATTCCTTCAAAATGTGTAACCAAAATAGCTATTGATGACAACCTAACTTTTAGGGATGTCTATTCAAAGTTTGAACATTCTGAATGCCCCTCTCCACGGACACTTGCAGCAGCTCCCTGTATTCAGTCAAAACTCAGAACTGTTGACCTCGTGCTGAGAATAAGGACATGAAAGATGAAGGGACATCATTTTTTTTTGTCCCTATCCCAGTATCCCTATATGCATGTTCAGGAATAGGCCGGGGCAGAAGTAGCCTGAAGCCTGGCAAGATTCGTCTGGAGCCGGCCCAGATGGAATGCAATGAGAAGCCACAGGAAGCAGAGCTGACATTAAATAAAATACAAAAGGCTGTTTAGTTCTATCTCCCAAAACTTAATAAACAAAAAAATCATGGACGCAAACAAGCTTATCAATTCTTTCAGGTTATCCTGGGTAAGCACTACTTTGCTTCACATCTATAAAGAGAGTGTTTTTTTTTTCTTCAACCAACAAAAGCCAAAAGGAACATGAGAAACTTCCAAAACACATGCCCTCTGGTGCAAGTGATAAAAGGGAGGTCCCACATGCTTTTCAGCACCCAACACTCCAAATGCAGATCCTTCTTCTACCCCTCAAAGAATACTGACATTAGGACTAGGATTCTATATTGATAAAATTTTCACTGTAAGTAAAGGACTAAAGGTGTATTGCATTTAACTGAGTGATGCAAGCACCCTGAAGACACTTTGTTTAAAACATCACATATCACTGTTAGAAACAAGAAATCAACTGACTACAAACAAGATCCATACCGGCAACGCATAGAGGGTGACCATGGATGTTTTCATCTCAAGGCTGCTGAACAAGAGCCTGTAAATTCCAGCAGCTGTCGCATCACCAAGCCTTTGTACAATAACATCTATACAGACCTACATAAAAGATCATAATGTTTTCTTTTAAAAAAAAGCAACACGGGTGCAAAGCAAGAATAATCTTGCATGATTTACCAATGAGGCAAAAATGTTTTTAAATAACCTGATGCCCACAAGGAAGATAGGCAATTGCAAAAGTTGACTGTTTCAAGTTAAGGATCTAATGTTTCTGAAAATAAACATCTCGAGTTTGCTGCTAATCTGATATTTAATTGCTTCTGTTTACGCGTAAGGCAATTAACTTTCTATCTTAAGAGACAACTGTAGCCCTTGTGGAGCTGCAATTTGAATGATCAGATTACTCAACTTATCACCAAGCTATGATTTCATTACCAGTCTCTTCACAATATTAAATAATAATTATTTTGTGTGGAAAAAAGTCTTGATAACATGAAAGATGAACTAAACCACAGTGCCTGATCATCTCGGAAGTAGCAAGTCATGTCCCTTCTGTTTCCTATCAAAAAGCTCTAAGTAGGTGTAAAAATATATTTTACCTTTGCTTTGTATTTTTCATCCTGGGAGACAACTGTGAATAATAATTCCCTTCCAGGTCTTGTCAAAACATAAGTAGTTACCTGCAAAGAATCGAAGGTTAGCTGTACTCTTTTGAGTATACTCTCAATATAGAAATGATTACATGGAGTAGAAACAACAATGGATACAGGAAAATGACAGGCTGCTCCTATTATCAAACTACATTTGCTATTTTATCATGCCCAAAACAGTGCTAGATGGATGGAGGAATTGGTTGCAGCTGCAAATGCTACTGTCACACAACCTAAGAGATACACAGGCTGTTCTATACGATTTTAATAATAGTACTAACTAAATCAAAGAAAAGATTTAGCACATGCACAATATGCATATTTGTCAGTAGATGATAATGAATTACTGTGCTTTCATTAATGGATGTTGGCATCGACCTGGAAAATGTTAACTGATTACAATAGGAGTTCAATCAGATTTAGAGTAGTCTGAGCTACTGGTACCTTTCTTATTGTTTCACTGATAGCCACAGCAACCCACGTTGGCCATACAGCAAGTGCAACCAAATTTGAGGCAGCAACAAAGGGGGATGCACAGATAGCAACTGTGACACCAGCTACTGTAAGGATATGACCCTGAATTACATCAAAATCAAGAATAAATAAAAAAATAAAGAATGTTCGCAAAAAGGAGGAAAACAATAGAACCAGGTTTCATCAGTTTCACTTTGGTTCATATATACTTAAACATAATCTACTAGGACCACTGGAATAGATCAAACTGATGATAATCTGTAGGTGCAAAAATACCGTCAAAGTGAGCTGTCCCGCAAGAATAAAAACTGCTATAAAGCTATTTATCAGTGCCAAGGTTCTCCTCCTGGCAGTTGGGCTTGATATTGTAGTAGCAACTATTGTCACTTTCTGAAAATCATGGATGAAACGTAATTGAGAGAGTAGAAGATGGCTTGTTTGCTATTATAACATGTAATCAAGCAATAAGCTCAATGATGCAAGCCAATACACAAATCTAGAATAACAATACCTGAAAGTAAAATACAGATGAGACAAGTGCACTTAACCAAAGAAACAGAGATATGTATATCAGGTAGGATGATCGCAAGATCAGCCAGAAACCTTCAAACATTATAAAAAGTTCAGGTTTGGAATTTTGAGATTGTATAGGTGATCTAGGAGAAGTGACCAGTGAAGACATTTCATCATCAGCTGCAGTATTAGGAACTTGACCTGCCCTGCGGTTAGCAAGAATGAATCTTAAATTCCAATCCATGAATATGGGAAGCAGCAAATGGTCAAATAAAATCATCAGTAAAACCTCTACAGTTATTGAAAAGCTCAATTTTTCTAACTTATGTTTGTACCAAAACTCGTCAAGATTAATGAAGATTGTTACAAGAATATAGTTGATCATAAATAGAACGATAATGTTTGTGGCTCAAGGAATCACAAAGGAAGACCCAGAAATGTTTTCTATTATGATTCAGATTGCTCATGTCAAAATTATCAGGAAGATGGATGTATAACTTCTAATTAATGTCCAAACTCCAAAAGGATTTCC
>CM014277.1:1621625-1657170 GCA_004135705.1 Alloteropsis semialata | reverse complement strand
ACTACTATTGTCTAACCGCAGTAAAACCTATCGAGATCTGTAATTAAATTTGTGTTTTTGTATTTGATATTTATTACTTATCCAGTCGGTGTAAGTACTTCACATCTGTTGATTGTTACCAATCATAAATTAGCATCCAGTAAATTTCGAGCATGAAAAATGAAAGAAATGGACATCACAAAATGATTTCTATGTACCTTTATAATATAATCGCTTCACTCAGTTGTGTCTAAGGCTAGATGTATCAGTTACAATTCATAAATATATGTTATGCTGAAGTGTACATATTAAAAACAAGATGGAGACCAGAAATCCTCTCTCTCTACAATAGCGAATCATTTATTCTTTCAGATATGTTTTCTAAGTGGCTGTCATCTTTTATATATACCCAAACCTCAATACTGTTTCATTCTCGATGGTTATTAATTTTTCGTTCAACTTTTAAATGCTAAATATAGATTAAAAAAGTTAATCTGTGAAAAGTAGTGGGGGCGAACATTGTCTTTGAATATATATCAGCTTACTAAGCGTAAATCCAAGAACAAAAGAGTTTACATTGTTATGATTCTCGTATGCTGAGATTTAATATTCTTAATATTGTAACTCCAGTGTTGATCTAATGTGTAAACATACACAGAAATAAATTTAATATTTTTATTGCACTGCATTGAATCAGCAATTTCTTTAAAATAAATAAAAAGTATATCCGTGGTCCTCAAAATTCATTGGCTTAATTCAGAACTCAAGACTTCATATGTAAATTACCAATCAGTTGTAAACCTCCTGTATGATTTGATCAAGCAGTTACGAATTAATTCCTTCTCTTTTGTCAGCTTTGGGTTAGCCCTGGAAGTCGAGCTGCTGATGAGAAGAACTATTTTGACAGCCATCTCGCACCATTTTATAGGATTGAGCAGGTCTTTCCCACTTGTAACCTCATCTGTGTCCAATGAAGCGGACGCTTCTTACAAAATTGTATTAGCTGAATTCCTGCCATTTAGAACAGTTCTTCTTTTCTGTGATTATCTTGACATCTTATCTCTGGCGTTATTTTTCCTTTTCTCCATTTGAAGATGAATAATTTAAACAGTGAATTCTGCTGTCAATTGTTGTTAATGCAGCTTGTGTTAGCCACTTCTGCTTCTGGTGGGTCTGCAGCTCCTTCAATAGTAAATGACAACAATATGAAGTTACTTTTCCAGATTCAGAAAATGGTAAGAAATTCGATGGTAATGTGAATTTTGGAACTGCATCTGCCATATGGTCCTCATGTTTCTTCTAATTGTAAAGGTTGATGATCTACGTGCAAATTATTCTGGGTCAACGGTAGCCCTTGCTGACATTTGCTTAAAGCCACTCAGTACAGACTGTGCTACTCAAAGTGTTTTGCAGGTAATGATTCTACAGCATCTACCATATAGTTAATGATTCTACAGCGTCTACCATATAGTTTCTGTATTGAAACCAACTTGGTTTCTCAAGAGTATACCAATGTTTTATATTTCTGTGTTGTGTTTACTATGGTTTCTACAAAAACACTATAAAAATTGATACTTTCAATGCCCAATGATGCAGTATTTCCAGCTGGATCCTAAAAAGTACGATGATTTGGGAATAGACCATGCTAGATTTTGTTTTCAGGTAAATCTCTATTGCTGAATTATCTTTCAATGTTTTTCATATAGTTTGAATTGCAGCTTCACCAAACTTGGAGATTAAATTATGAATTTAATTGGTCTACTTAGTGGACCATGGATTCTATAATGTATGACAATGTTTTGCTTGGTACTAAAGTTGCAGTACATCACATTGAATACTGTCTATCAGGATACTTAATGGGTTTTTGAGCTGGTTGTAATGGTGGTGCCTAAATACTTGTATATTGCAGCATTACACTTCTGAAGAGACATGTTTGAGCACTTTTCAGTCACCTATTGATCCTAGTACAATTTTAGGTGGTTTTCCAGGAAGCAATTTTACTGAGGTAATGTTTTATTACACCTTTGTACTAAAAAGAACATATTACATCTTCTGATATCCCACTACTTACCAACTTGCTGTTGTTGGGCAGGCTTCTGCATTTGTAATAACCTATCCTGTGAACAACAAGGTTGAGACAACAGGGCAAGAGAATGGAAAGGCTGTGGCTTGGGAAAGGGCATTTATTAGTCTTGTCAAGGTTAGCCATGCTAATTCAGTTTCTCTTGGCGTTGCATTGTGTGCAGCAAATGACCCTTCCTTTGATACCTGCATATTTCAGCAGTTGGCCACTCCCTCCGCGTAAAGAATAAACCTTTGTTTGTGAGCTAGTAAACTATTGAGAGTTCCATATTCCTTTCAAGCAACCATAAAGAACATTTAAGTACACATGGTTCTACGTCCTCATGATATACAGAAATGTGAAGGAACTTGGATAAAGTGATTGAAGAGTATTCAAATTATCTTAGGACATTCTTTGGGAGCGCAACAATTTTTCAGTTGTTCTGTTTCTCCTTTCTTGATATAGCTAGCCAAGCGCAGTTCTCATATTCCATTCCATTGGCTGAAGCTTGTAAAATTTGGGTGGGGGTATTTGAGGATATGCCACCCCTCAAAGTTGAGTTAGGATATGCCATTCCTTGCCTTACTTACATGTGGGTCCTGGTCCATGTGTCATTGAGATATCAGCTGGCATGTCCTGAAATTAACTTTTGTGGCAGATGCTCAAATTGCCATGCTCAATGCTTGACTACTAGTGTCATTTGTATGCACAATGATTTTTAGCTTAAAGCATTTGTATTTCTTATTATTTATCCCTTGCAAGAAGTTACTTATTCTTCAAATTGCTATATTTTATTTCAGTATCATGTACGATGAGCTAGAAAATCTATATCTTTTTCTTTCAGGAGGAAATACTCCCAATGGTATTAGCACAGAACCTGACGTTGTCCTTTTCGTCTGAGAGCTCTATCCAAGACGAATTAAACAGAGAGAGTACAGCCGATGCAATTACCATAGTGGTAAATATGTTATATATGCAAAACTCTTTAATATTGTTGAAGACAGCGCATTTTCAACTGTATGCTTATTTGTTTCCTTTGATTGAAATCAGATTAGCTATATTGTGATGTTTGCATATATATCATTCACACTTGGAGACCGTCCTTCTCGTTGGCTGTCCCTATTTGTTTCATCAAAGGTATGAGTACAATAAAATGATTTCTCCGCTTTTTGCCATCCTTGGGTGTCATTTTCCTCACGTTTTTGTAAGGGAAACCTAGAACTGTACAATATGGAGATCTATTCTCGTTTGCATGTGCCTGACGTCCCAGCTGCTAATATCTACGTACAGAGCTTATGTTTTATTTATGTACCTGATAAATGAAGCTGACTTGTTTTGTACTTTTGTGTGGTTCTATGCTCTAATTAAAACTGTTTTATAGGTGAAAAGTATCATATGTTACTGACCCTATACAACTCTGTGTTTTAGATCATTAGACTCTTTTGTAAATTTACAAGAAATATGGGTCATTTAATTCTCTCAAACAAACCTTTGCAATTCTGCAAAATTGCATGGAACCATTGCGAACATTTAGATAATTGCACAAAAAAATACAACTGAGAATTTCTGGCAAGAGGAAATCTGTCTTTAGGTTTCTAGTATAATAGTTTAATCTCGAGTTTCATTTTAAAGAACCAATTTCAGATACTGATTTACTTGACAATACAAAACATGTCTTGCACTTGGTACATTTGGTCTTGACAAACATTTGACAATACAAATTCAGGTACTGCTTGGCCTGTCTGGGGTTGTCCTGGTGATGCTTTCAGTTTTAGGTTCAATAGGATTCTTCAGTGCTATCGGAGTGAAGTCCACACTTATTATTATGGAAGTGATTCCGTTTCTTGTGCTGGCTGTAAGTCTTCTGTATAATAGTGCTTGACTTTCTGTTCTTCAATTAGTGTGATGTTCTTTCCTTATGTTTCTTTGATTTTCTGTTAACAGAAAACTACTTGCCCTTACACACCTCAGTTACACTAGCATTTTCTTGTCCAATATTTTACTGTTGCTCCTAAAATGTTAAGATATTGGTTGCTGCTGTATGCATCTGCTGAAGGAACATGCTTTCAAGAAATTTTTGGAGTCAGAACAATGTTTGTGTCTGATTTTACCTCATATGTCTCTAGCTGTTCCAACTGTTTCTCTTTGGCCTTCTAGATCTTTATCCTTTTAATCCTGCTCTTGCTCATGTCATACATATTAGCCTTGTATTATTATTCATATGATTTTGTGACTACATTATGCCTTTGTCCTGAGAGGGGTTGGTAGTTGACTGATGTTTTTAATTGGTCTTTAGTTTGTTTGAGAAGTAGGTGATCATTTGACAAGTAGACAGAAATTTACAAAATTTGCAGGATGGATAATAGGAAGATGCTAGATTTTCAATTACTATGAAGTAACTGACAGTTGTGCTTGTGGTTAGGTCGGTGTCGATAACATGTGTATCCTTGTGCATGCTGTCAAACGCCAGCCAGATCAGTCAAACTTGGAAGAGCGAATAAGTAATGCACTGGTGGAAGTTGGACCATCCATTACATTAGCCAGTTTTGCTGAAGTACTAGCTTTTGCTGTGAGTGCAATCAATCCAATGCCTGCGACCAGAGTGTTTTCCATGTTTGCTGGTTGGTTTCTCTTCATTTGGTTCGATTGTATCCCTACCTGTCAATTTTCTGAGTTTCACACCTACATTGTTTTGTGCAGCACTGGCGGTCTTTATGGATTTCCTTCTCCAAGTGACAGCCTTTGTAGCCCTTATTGTATTTGACTTTAGGAGGGCACAGGATGGCAGGATTGATTGTGTCCCTTGTGCGAGATTCGCGTCAAGTCCAGCTGCTGGTGATGGTAAGTAGTGAACTAGGATCTTGCATTTCCTTTGCTAGAACCTGCTGTTAAATGTGAAGTCATTTTGGCTGTTCTCTAACTGCTTTCCTTCTCACTGCCTTGCAAACTTAAGGTGGCGATGGGCAGAGGCTCCACTTGCTTGCTAGATATATGAGGGTAAACATTTAAGTCTTTTTTTTTTTTTTGCTGTTGTTTGCACTCAATTTCAGCCATGTTTTAGGCTCTGATTTTCCTGTTCTTTTGACAGACTTATAATCACCTTGTATTTTTACATGTAGGATATCCATGGACCAATTCTCAGTTACCGGACTGTGAAGTTCGTTGTAATCACTGTTTTTGTAGGATTGGCATTTGCAAGCATAGTAAGTTTTCTTCTGTTTCCCTTGCATGCAGTATGGTTGTTACTATTCTTGTTTCTTATTGCATCTAGCATGAGATTAATAGCTGGCCAATATATCAGTCCAGCTAAGATGGCTTACTTAATTTGCTTTGAATTAAGTTTTCTGATGGGAGTGAGATCAACTACTAAAAGAAATCCATCTGTAGTTCCTAGGAATCCTTACACCATCAATACGGAACGTGTTGTGCATGTGTTAATCTAGTTTCATGTTACAAGGCCAGTTGTGCACTAATGCAAGTTTTGACCAAATGACTGATGGAACTTAATGACACCTATGCTTGCAACTTGTTAGCTTGAATGTGATGCAAGTGGACTTCAGTTGCATGAGTGATCCTTTATAGGCTCATCATTGGTGCTTTTGCTGAAATACTTCCTCAAGTTAGAGAATCAAAAGGTTATAAAGAGGACAGGGCACTGAGGATTTATCCATCGGTTTAAGCATTGTTGAAACTGATAACAGTCCTTGCCAACAGCATGCTAAGAGATCTCTAGTATATTTACATGGTTAGGGCAGTACTATAGACAATATTGTACGGTAAAACATAACAAAAGACACCTGGGATGCCAAAGGAATGCACGCTGGGGACACAGGCAGATCTAAGAAATCAGAGGAGAAATCATGGGTAGTGTCTTGTAGTGTTCTTTCGCATAAGACTCGAATCGCCTAATTCTCAAACTCTGGTTCCCTGTTAGGAAATCTCAGCTGTAGAAGTAACAACTGAGGTCCTGCAGAACATAGGTCCCCTTTAAAAATTCTTTTGATTGTCCCTGTAAAAGTCAACGGGCAATGTATGGGCGGCGTATTACTGAGGGAGTCCATGGTCAGCACCCATTTCCCTGATCAAATAAAAAAAATCGGAAAGACATTTTTCCCACCTCAACTTCCCCGGTGCGGGTCCCACCAATTGAGTATGCACCCGGTGCATATGGCCCACCATTTTGGTATGCACTGGTTCCTCTCATTTTGGTTCCTCCTGGTTCCTACACCTTCTTATCCGTCGGATCGTGCGACGTGAGCCCTTGAATTTTTCCACAACCATTCTAAAAAAGTTGTTATTTGGAACATTTTCTAGTAGGGCTAGAAGACTCACCTATGCAATGTGCCTAGTTATTTGATTATTTATCCAACAATTTTTTATATCCATCCCATATTTGTATCAAATATTCCATTTTTTTTTGTTTCCCTCCCCATGACCAAGGCCTCGAGGTAGGAGATCTGAGGTAGGGGTTCCATTGTCGCACCCCCTGATAGATTCTACCGATTTTAGTATTGCCTGTTAGAAGATCTTCAGCTTTTCTGCTGATAGATTCTGCCGATTTTCAGCTTTTCCAAAACGCGATGCATACATGCCTATGCCTTGTTAGCACCTAGATACATCCATTGCTACCTTTGCAACGGTAGCTTATTCACAACTCTTGCCAATGCATGTTCGTATGTTATATGTGATAGCACTACTAGAAAACGCAACTTTTAACAATGGAGAGGTAAAATAGCCAATGCGCCGTGGGGGAGACTTTAAATGGACGACAGAAAGTGTTACCGATGGATACAGGGTGAACCATCGGTCTTTATACACAAAGCAATGCCGTGTATAGTAAAAGCAAAAATACTATGTTACCAATGCATGCTTGTTTGTTGTAACAGAAACCGGCAATGGCGCAGATAACTGATATGATTTAGCCATTTATAACGATGTAAATCCTCCTGTCAGAGTCGTCGATATGTCCGAGTGGTTAAGGAGACAGACTTGAAATCTGTTGGGCTTCGCCCGCGCAGGTTCGAACCCTGCTGTCGACGTCCTTTTTTTTTTGGGACGCCGTATTTTTTTTTGTTTTGGGACGCCGTATTTTTAAGGAGAATTGGGCCTCTCTTGGACCGCTACTACGAGGCCATCCCAGTTCATTCATCAATATAATAATAATAATAATAATATTTTTTGGTAACTGTAATAATTGTACAAGGACTATTTCTTGCGTTGGCAACTACTCGAAGGGAACTGAACTACGGAACGGATTCGAAATCCGGCACGCAACGCCAACCGAATCGGCAAGTATAGCCAATCGCTACTACCGGCCTCCGCCCCCGCACGGTGGATTTCTAGCTAGTTCCACGCGCGCGGCTTCGATTTCATTGACTCCGTTCCTCGCCGCTGCTCCTCGATCTGGTTGGTTGGTTCCGTGAGGTGAGGTGATTTTTTCTTCCTTTTCAAAATCCTGTGCCCGTGGTCTGCAATTCCGTTGGCGATTGGCGGGTTTGTTCGATTTGTTGTTTCGTCTTTAATAATTTCTTCCGCCGACTGATTTGCCCCATGCTTGATTGCTTTCCGTTCCCCTGCCCCTCCATCGCCGATCGTTTCTTCAGTCGATTAGTCTTGGGGATATTGGTTTCGTCTTCTCTGCTGGATTTGGATGCGACGCCTTCTCGGCTCCTAATTAACTCGAAGAATTATGTCTGTAATCTCTGTTCATGGCAGGTTGGGAAAGCGGAAAACACACACCATGGGGTCCAAGGCACCTGTCTTCTTTTTCTTGCTTCTCTTGCTGCTTGTCGCCTCGGGACGTGCCCAAGCCAAGGATGCTGGTATGGATTTCCTAATTACTCCTCCACAGCCTTCCTACCCATATTCTCTTCGCCTTCATAATAGCACATGTATGTCTAGGGTACTTTACTCCCTTCAAGTTGGGAATTGGGATTCGGCATTTGTTATTTTTCCTAGCCCTCATATGCCAGTTACCTTGGTATCATAGATAGATAAGACAGCTTGATCACAGTTAACGGCTTGGCATTACCACAGTAGATTGGTAACAAATCCCGGAGTTTTCTGTTTCTGCTCGCAGTATAATGCAAGGATGATGGCCTCTATGGTCTCAGCAAACCACATGGAGAACCCAATTTTATAGCTCACTTAGTCGCACATCTTATTTCTCTCAAGTATTAATTCTCGTGGCCAAGTTCTAGGCACAACTAATTATTTGTGCTCTAAACAAATGAAATGCCCCTTCCTTATTAGAGCTCTGATTCTTACCATACCCGATTTATTGCTTTTAGTTTTTTCTTGATCTTGACACAACTGAACTCCCAGATGACGGCCTGTTCTACAAGGAGCAGATTTCTTCAACCAAAACTCCTGTCCATCTCAAGAGTAGCAGCCCAATATGCTCAGCCTGTGAAAACTTCGCGAATGAAGCTGTCAGTTATCTCAGTGAGAAGCAAACACAAGATAAGATCATGGAATTCCTTCATGGTGCTTGTTCTCAGTCATTCTCCTTGGAACAGAAGGTAATCATTTTGAGCATTTTTGTTAATTCTTACAGTTAGGGCAAATACAAGTTTGTGTATTGCGTGATTGCAAGATGAAGAATTTACATGCATAAACATCTGGTTACCTTACTACTACCTGCCGGTGCCAGCTGCTATGCTGGAAAGATATTTACTCCCTAAAAAGCAATAGTGTGTAAGTTTATTATAACTATCATTAACACTTATACTATATCTCTGCAGTGTGTCGAGTTGATGGACTCCTATGCAACTCTCCTGTTTGCCAAGATTGCAGAGATCAAGCCAGAAGAGTTCTGCAAACAGTATGGCCTGTGCAGGGACATAGCCCTTTTCTCTGGTGTGAGAAGTGACAGCACGTGTGTGTTTTGCCACCATCTGCTTGATGAAATTATGTCAAAACTGAAAGATCCAGACGCGGAGGTAGTTGCTTTGTGTCATCTACATATCCCACACCCTGAGTTTGCTTTCTGCTCCTAACATTTTCCATCTGATGTCTGTAGTTTGAGATAATTCAAATTCTCATCAAGGAGTGCAATAAGATTGAAGGTCATGTCCAGCAGGTAAGCTATTTGGCACTTGTTTAATATTATGGACTGTTTTCTACTTGTTTGACTGCTGGGGCCTGTTTGGTGTGCTCTAGCGTTGTCATCTAGTAAGTATTAGCCAAGCTAAATTCTGGTCACGAAATTGGTGGTCATGATCCAGGCCACCAAAACATACCAAGATGGCCAAAGGAGAAGGCTACATTCCAAATCTTGGCCAAAATTTGGCTTGGCTACCTAATGCGTAGATCATGAGACACAATGATGGAATGAGCTAATGTTTTCTTTCTGCTTGCAGTGCAAGAGACTGGTGCTGCAATACATTCCTCTCATCCTGGTGAATGGTGAGAAGTTCCTCGAGAAGAATGATGTGTGCGCGCTTCTACAAGCTTGTCCAGCCAACTATAAGAGTACAGTCAGCTCAGCTGAGGGGGCGTTGCTCAGTGATGCTTGAAGGTTGGAAGAACACGCAAAATGTGTATCAACGGTGCAGATAGTGTGTCCAAGCTAGTGCCGTGTTGTACATAAGGTCATGAATGGATGAAGGATTGTGTCTTGCTTCTGCATTCTTTTTCATCTTGTAGCGTAATTCGTAAACACATTGTGCTAAGTAAAAAAAAAAGAAAAAGAAAAGTGCATGTATTAAGCTACGGGTGCAGTCAAACAACTTGTATCCAGTTTGAGTATAGTCAAAAGTGAAACAGCAGATCCTGCAGCATTTTATTTGCATCAACCTCAAAGGTTAAGGTTTCAGAGAACTATATATACACATGGTCTGATGCATCCTGAAAAGAGGATGTCTGAACTAAAGCCAGAAATTTGCTATCATATATTATTTGAAAAAAATATACACCTGGAACCTAATAATGTTTCAGAAACAACAGTAAGGTACTTTGCATCGTTCGACGCCGGTAGTCGGTAATGTTGCAGGCCCCACTTGGATGCGAGATTAGGGGTATCTAGTTCGGTGAAAAGGATGAAAAATTTATGTATTAAACTGCATACACAAAGAAAAAAAAAAACTGACACGGTTTTTAAGGTGCAAACTTTATGCAAAATATGCCGAACTAAACACGCCAGTTTGCTGGACGGCCTAGTACCCAAGCCTAATGCAGGAGTTTGGACTGCCGATGCGGAAGAGTCGAGTCAACACAAGCCGTCCGAAGAGGGGCAGGGGGATGACGACGCCTCGCCGGCTCTTCCGGGAGCGCGCCGAGGCGGTGGTGGCTTCTCTGGTGGCAGTCCGCTCCCACGAGATCCCCCCGTTGATGAACGCGGCCGCCACCTTCTTCTTCGTAAGCCAAACTTCCCCTGATCCTTATTTTCCTGCAAGGATTCCTTCTGTGCAAACGCAGTCATCAGAATCTCTCTTGTGGATGCGCAGATCCTGAGCGCCTACTTCGTGGTGCTACCTCTGCGGGACGAGGGTGCCATCTCCCTGGGGCTCGACACCCTCCCGGGCCTCTTTGCTGGTTCCCTCCTCCTCACCGTCATTGCCGCCCCCGTCGCATCCCTCGCTTTCTCCCTGCCCTCCATCCCCAAGCCCAGGGTTTGTCCGTGCTACCTCCCTTTCCTCACATGGGCGATTTCAGTCGCCCATTCCCCTACGTTGTTCACATGTAAAGATGTTAGCTTTTGCTAGATAATTAGCTCTGCGGCATTTTGTAGCCTGAGTACATAGACTACAGTAGCCTGCTCTTGCAAACATGAAACTCTTTTTACTCAAAGAGCAATGCTTGTACGATTCAATCATTTCGCTCAAGAGTCACAATTGATTCGTGCTTTCTTGTTTCCTGCAGCCAAAATTAGCAATTTCAATTGTATCAGGTTCTAAAGATGTGAACTTTTGAAATCAATTCCCTTCATTCCTGTCAATTCTTGACCATCTGATAGTTCGTAACAGCCGGGTAGAACAGTTCATTCATTGGTTAGCCTTCCATTCAGGTCGCTTAGTTAGGTATTTGAATCAGCAGGAACGATGTCTCGGAACTCTTCAAGGAGAGGTTTCAGCTCTGCGGGGACTTCGAGGTCTCTGTTTTGACTTATAGCCATAAAAAAAATAACAAGAGAACGAAAACAACTCCATATTCTACTGGCCTGCCTCTCTGATCTACTATCCGCCTGCCAAGGAAGCACCACTGAAGACTGGCTTCTCCGACCTTCCACCCGATCCTGGGCGATCCCGGATCGACAAGCCGACAGTGTGGATTCCCTATATATGGATGGTAGGAACACTTCAACTGCAGAGCCCTGAATGCGTCAGTGAGGTTCTCTCTATGAGAGAAAGAGAGGTTGCTAATCTTGGATCAGACGGCGTGTTGGTATTATTGATAAGGCTTGGATTAGCCGCCCCAACCTCGACATTAGGATCGCCACTGACTTCTGAAGGCGAATTCTGGCTAAATAAAAGAATTCTTACTTTTCACGGATTAGAGATGTCTTTAGGTCGATTTCTTATGATACCTGGCCCTTCTTTGTCTGTTGGATCCTTATGTTATTTCTGTTGCTTTTGTGTGCCACTGTTAAGAGTTCCCTGGATCATGAGTAAGAAAACAATCATAATGTATTGAGAGCACTGGGCACTTAGCTGCACTTGCTGTATGAAGGCAATAATTATGAAGTTTCTTGGATCATTATGGCCAGTTTTACACAGTAGCAATTCTCTGGCAATTTAGCTCTTCTGCTTGAATACAAGCTAATTTTATCATGTATATATGTTTTTCAGGCTTTGGTGATGATACACAGGTTCTTCAGCATATCTCTTCTTGCATTTTTTGTGCTTTGGTATACCTCTACACCCGGGCAGTCCGGATCTATCTCCCAGGTACTAGATGCTGATGACACCCTAGGTCGTTTTCTGCTTATATCCATCAATATTACGGTGCAATCCTGAGAAAAAGGATTGTCCATTACTACCATGTTTTTCACTCCAGCCACTTCTATGTCCATCTAATATTTCTTTGTTGGAATCTCGAGCAACAGTTTTTGACACAAAAGAGCTTATGTCCCTTTTTTCTCTTGTATGCTGATGAAGTCAAGTGAAGAGGGTTTGAATAAACCTGCTGGATGGAGAAATCAGAGCTGGTTCTACATAATAGTGAGAATAAGTTTGTTTCTTTGGGTATGCCCTTTCACAATAGTTGCATGATGCTGTTCATGTTTGTGATACTGAAGATGATAATTGATTTGAATAACTCTCTTCATCTGAAGGTTGCTTTGCTAAATCTCATAACAATATCATCAACTTGGGCAAGGGTGATTGATGTCATGGACAGCGAGGTATGGTTTACTATTCGCCAAGAATCATGTGTAGTTCTGAACACATATTGCCTCTTGAACCCTTTTCTTTTCGTTTTTTCCTTTTCCAAACTCTTATTTCTCTTTTAGTTCAGTCAGGTTCAAGATTGTTTGGTTTTATTGGGGCTGGTGCTACGCTAGGGCAACTTTTCGGTTCATTGTTTGCTGCAAGTATGGCATGGCTGGGACCATGTACGTATGCTTCTCTTGAGTAAATCAAGTAGTTTCAAATGTTTCATGGAGGGCAATTTCACGTCTCCTGATTGTTCCTCAGTTCTGCTCCTGTTTTCTTCACTCTTGATGGAGCTTGCTGCACTGTCATCAAAAGGAATCTGTACTGCTGGAAATCATGCTTCGGCTGAATTGTCTCAAACAGGGTAGGAAATCCTTTTGGAGTTTGGACATTAATTAGAAGTTATACATCCATCTTCCTGATAATTTTGACATGAGCAATCTGAATCATAATAGAAAACATTTCTGGGTCTTCCTTTGTGATTCCTTGAGCCACAAACATTATCGTTCTATTTATGATCAACTATATTCTTGTAACAATCTTCATTAATCTTGACGAGTTTTGGTACAAACATAAGTTAGAAAAATTGAGCTTTTCAATAACTGTAGAGGTTTTACTGATGATTTTATTTGACCATTTGCTGCTTCCCATATTCATGGATTGGAATTTAAGATTCATTCTTGCTAACCGCAGGGCAGGTCAAGTTCCTATTACTGCAGCTGATGATGAAATGTCTTCACTGGTCACTTCTCCTAGATCACCTATACAATCTCAAAATTCCAAACCTGAACTTTTTATAATGTTTGAAGGTTTCTGGCTGATCTTGCGATCATCCTACCTGATATACATATCTCTGTTTCTTTGGTTAAGTGCAGTTGTCTCATCTGTATTTTACTTTCAGGTATTGTTATTCTAGATTTGTGTATTGCCTTGCATCATTGAGCTTATTGCTTGATTACATGTTATAATAGCAAACAAGCCATCTTCTACTCTCTCAATTACGTTTCATCCATGATTTTCAGAAAGTGACAATAGTTGCTACTACAATATCAAGCCCAACTGCCAGGAGGAGAACCTTGGCACTGATAAATAGCTTTATAGCAGTTTTTATTCTTGCGGGACAGCTCACTTTGACGGTATTTTTGCACCTACAGATTATCATCAGTTTGATCTATTCCAGTGGTCCTAGTAGATTATGTTTAAGTATATATGAACCAAAGTGAAACTGATGAAACCTGGTTCTATTGTTTTCCTCCTTTTTGCGAACATTCTTTATTTTTTTATTTATTCTTGATTTTGATGTAATTCAGGGTCATATCCTTACAGTAGCTGGTGTCACAGTTGCTATCTGTGCATCCCCCTTTGTTGCTGCCTCAAATTTGGTTGCACTTGCTGTATGGCCAACGTGGGTTGCTGTGGCTATCAGTGAAACAATAAGAAAGGTACCAGTAGCTCAGACTACTCTAAATCTGATTGAACTCCTATTGTAATCAGTTAACATTTTCCAGGTCGATGCCAACATCCATTAATGAAAGCACAGTAATTCATTATCATCTACTGACAAATATGCATATTGTGCATGTGCTAAATCTTTTCTTTGATTTAGTTAGTACTATTATTAAAATCGTATGAAGGGCGGGCCTGGTGCAGTTGGTAGAGTACTACCACCTGTAACCGGAAGGTCCCGGGTTCGAGCCACGGCCTCCCCGTATTGCACATTGCGGGGGTAAGGCTTGTCGCTAATAACCCTTCCCCAGACCCCGCACAGTGTGGGAGCTCTCAGCACTGGGTACGCCCTTTTTATTATTAAAATCGTATAGAACAGCCTGTGTATCTCTTAGGTTGTGTGACAGTAGCATTTGCAGCTGCAACCAATTCCTCCATCCATCTAGCACTGTTTTGGGCATGATAAAATAGCAAATGTAGTTTGATAATAGGAGCAGCCTGTCATTTTCCTGTATCCATTGTTGTTTCTACTCCATGTAATCATTTCTATATTGAGAGTATACTCAAAAGAGTACAGCTAACCTTCGATTCTTTGCAGGTAACTACTTATGTTTTGACAAGACCTGGAAGGGAATTATTATTCACAGTTGTCTCCCAGGATGAAAAATACAAAGCAAAGGTAAAATATATTTTTACACCTACTTAGAGCTTTTTGATAGGAAACAGAAGGGACATGACTTGCTACTTCCGAGATGATCAGGCACTGTGGTTTAGTTCATCTTTCATGTTATCAAGACTTTTTTCCACACAAAATAATTATTATTTAATATTGTGAAGAGACTGGTAATGAAATCATAGCTTGGTGATAAGTTGAGTAATCTGATCATTCAAATTGCAGCTCCACAAGGGCTACAGTTGTCTCTTAAGATAGAAAGTTAATTGCCTTACGCGTAAACAGAAGCAATTAAATATCAGATTAGCAGCAAACTCGAGATGTTTATTTTCAGAAACATTAGATCCTTAACTTGAAACAGTCAACTTTTGCAATTGCCTATCTTCCTTGTGGGCATCAGGTTATTTAAAAACATTTTTGCCTCATTGGTAAATCGTGCAAGATTATTCTTGCTTTGCACCCGTGTTGCTTTTTTTTAAAAGAAAACATTATGATCTTTTATGTAGGTCTGTATAGATGTTATTGTACAAAGGCTTGGTGATGCGACAGCTGCTGGAATTTACAGGCTCTTGTTCAGCAGCCTTGAGATGAAAACATCCATGGTCACCCTCTATGCGTTGCCGGTATGGATCTTGTTTGTAGTCAGTTGATTTCTTGTTTCTAACAGTGATATGTGATGTTTTAAACAAAGTGTCTTCAGGGTGCTTGCATCACTCAGTTAAATGCAATACACCTTTAGTCCTTTACTTACAGTGAAAATTTTATCAATATAGAATCCTAGTCCTAATGTCAGTATTCTTTGAGGGGTAGAAGAAGGATCTGCATTTGGAGTGTTGGGTGCTGAAAAGCATGTGGGACCTCCCTTTTATCACTTGCACCAGAGGGCATGTGTTTTGGAAGTTTCTCATGTTCCTTTTGGCTTTTGTTGGTTGAAGAAAAAAAAAACACTCTCTTTATAGATGTGAAGCAAAGTAGTGCTTACCCAGGATAACCTGAAAGAATTGATAAGCTTGTTTGCGTCCATGATTTTTTTGTTTATTAAGTTTTGGGAGATAGAACTAAACAGCCTTTTGTATTTTATTTAATGTCAGCTCTGCTTCCTGTGGCTTCTCATTGCATTCCATCTGGGCCGGCTCCAGACGAATCTTGCCAGGCTTCAGGCTACTTCTGCCCCGGCCTATTCCTGAACATGCATATAGGGATACTGGGATAGGGACAAAAAAAATGATGTCCCTTCATCTTTCATGTCCTTATTCTCAGCACGAGGTCAAGAGTTCTGAGTTTTGACTGAATACAGGGAGCTGCTGCAAGTGTCCGTGGAGAGGGGCATTCAGAATGTTCAAACTTTGAATAGACATCCCTAAAAGTTAGGTTGTCATCAATAGCTATTTTGGTTACACATTTTGAAGGAATTTGAGGTTGTTGGAGAAACCTTCGGAATATAGAACCAGCCATTAGCCCATTACTAGAGAAGAACATACAAGAGGAGAGAAATATAGTAAAACATAGATGACTATACTAGATATAGAGTAGAACAATATAAAAATTGGTACTCTATTTTGATACACATTCCAGGAAACTGTGTGGGTTTATGAATTATGATAATGGTGTGGTAGGGCCTGATTTGTTGGGCAACCTTGTGCTCTTTGGAACTGATGTTGTCCTGACAAGGCATTCTGCATTTCACCTACTTGCAGATCTCAGACTAATTGTTGTAAACACAGATTAGCGAAGTCGTGGTACACCTGACCCGCTTGCTGCTTCCATATTATTTATCATTCATAAAAATGCCTGCGTTCTGGACATGCACAATTCTTTATAAACAGTGGTAGAACAATCACATGTTCTTCGCACTAAACGTATAAGAAATGACACATTGAGCAGTTGAGAGAAGTGAAATATAAAGAAGAGAGTCAGATGAGCACGTACAGGCAGCCAGCCAAACTGTATTTGATGTGGTTGATCCGTTGCAGCAATAATCCAATGCAAGTCGGTGACAAGAAGGGCAGAGCATCCAGTGCCATGGCGAAGCGCGTTGCCACCGTGCTGGCCGTTGCTGCCGTCCTGATGGCGGTGCAGCCATCGGAGGCGGCGCCTGAGGACGCGGCGCTCCGGTTCCCTGGCCGGGCGGGCAGCAGGCCGCGTAACCCCGTTTTCCCGGGCTACCCCAGGGCCAGGCCGTCGCCGCCAACGTCCGGCGGGTCACCGCCGCCACCCACGCCGTCGGCGTCTAGGCCGCTGCCGCCGCCTTGCACGAGGTCTCCGCTTCCGATTGAGCCGCCGGGTGGCTTGGCTTCCCCGGGCTGCCCGGCAGCGTTGGCGGCTCTACGCCATCGTCGCCGACGGAGTGCGTGACGCCACTGGCGGCGCTGATG
Organism: Alloteropsis semialata; assembly: GCA_004135705.1. Lineage (NCBI taxonomy): Eukaryota > Viridiplantae > Streptophyta > Magnoliopsida > Poales > Poaceae > Alloteropsis > Alloteropsis semialata. Next base: position 1,640,262 of record CM014277.1, on the reverse strand, counting down.
ACCTGCGGGACGTTCCTGACGGGGAGCGAGCAGGAGACGCCGACGCCGCAGAGCGAGTGTTGCAACGGTCTTGGGGCGTTCTTGAACAGCACGAGCGCGGCGGGGTCGGCGGCGGGGGACGGCGACAGGGACAGGACTCTTCGGTGCCTGTGCCCGGTGATCCTGGGCGACGTGAACAAGATGCTCCCCAAGCCCATCGATCCTGTCAGACTCATGTATCTGCCCATCGCCTGCGGCGTCGTGCTTCCACCACAGGTCCTCTACATCTGCTTCAGTAAGTTGTCCTCTCTTCCTTGCTCAGCTCGCTCCTCATGACATTATAGATGAATGATCTTGAACTGACCGATCGATGCATGGCATGAACTATATGATGCAGCTGGGCAGCAAAGCCCGCCGCTCGTCGGCCGCATTCCTGACGTCTGGGAGAAGCCGACTTCAGGTATATACTACTCGATCTGTTAATTAATTCTTGTTCACCTCTTGTTCTTCAGTTGATGCCTGATTCACATTAATTAATTGTTTTCTGTTCCGTTCCATGCAGCTTCCTTGTCACCTTGAACCATACAAGCATTTCAACCAGAACGGAACAGAGGCCATCAATGATACAGTCATCATCAGATATTATTATACATACAAATATAGCTCATATACATGATATACTAGGTCAAAATTATTAGCAGCTGCCTCTCTACTATATACGTACGTGAATGTCTCAAAAGTTATCAGAATGCATGTAATGGCTAGGCCGTGGGTGCAGTGTACAGTACGCACTGCAGATATCAACTATAGCTAGTACTACCATCATCATGTACTAGTTGTAAAATTAAGAGTGTGATGTAAGATCATGCATGCATGCTCTCTGCTTTACAGAATATATACATATAGCATGCACAAGGCACGCGGTTCATGTTGTGTTTGTGTTGAAGCATGCATATTCTGATCAATTCTCCACAACCAAAGAGTAGCGAAAAGTGACACTGATCCAAATGACCGCTGGAAAACTAAACTAGAACATAACACTTTAAAATAGTATACACAGCACACAGGCCCGGCGGTGGCAGCAGACGAGGCAACATGTAACTATGTATGTGGGAGGCTGACAAGTGGGTCCCGTGGATGCAACCTGAGCAAACTTCTTTTTTTTTTTTTGAGCATCAACCTGATCAGCAAACTAAGCTCGGTCCGGCCGCGCGACACATTTTGGAATAGGTGTTTTCCCGGCCCGAAAAGGAACGATGGGCCTTGGCTGACAGTTTAATCGAAGGAATAGATTTTGTCGGCCCGGCCTGTTACTCAGGTCAAATCCTGGCCCACCTGGTCGTCGAGAAACAAAACACATACACGCTTGGCATGCATTCCTCAAAGTTAGGTCCTTAAATCATCGATATGCAGTGATATGGTTGCAAAACAGAAAGAACAAGTCCTTACAGCTACTTGGCATTCGGTCGTTTCTTGTTGATGGACAGCCAAAACCTTTCTCCTTTAGAGATGGCTTCTTGTTGGGTTCATCATCCAAGACAATGCTTCTTCGTGTGTGTGTGTGCAGTGAGTGCAGAAAGAACGAAAGAAAGAAACTAAACTCGATCGATACCGGCGGCCGCGCTCGTCACACTCTTTTGTGCGCCTACACTCACTTGTACTTGACTCAAAGTGATGGATCATCGAGCTGCAAATATAAAGACCCTCCCTGCCAGTCAGATCGGCGCACACACACAAACTTTCCTTTAAGTTGTCATTAGCTAGCAATCCAATCCAATCCAATCCAAGGTTTAGTTTGCATGATGATGATGAAGACGACGACTTCACTGGCGGCCCATCGCGTGGCCGTCGTCCTTGCCGTGCTGGCAGCAACTGCCATCATGGCACTGCAGCAGCTCTCCGAAGCTGCCATCCATCCGGATCCGGCTCCGGCTGCGGCCCGTACAGATACAGGAGGGGCCGACGAAGCGCTCCAGTACGGTCGCCATCGGCGGTACCGGGGGTTCCCGGTACCCTCGCCCCCATCGTCGCCGGCGCCACGGCCACGGCCTCGGCCTCTGCCGACGCCGACGCCACCGCCTCCTACTCGTTTTTGCAACAGGACCATCGTTCCAGAAGGCGTCGCCCCGATGTCAGTCACAGGAGGCGACGGCTTGGACGACTGCGTGCCGCTGCCGGCACCCACGCCCCGGGCGCCGCCGCCGCGTGGACCTTGTTTCTGCCCCAGGTGGGCGCATCCGGTGTTCCCGGGCGTGCCGGCTCCAGGAACAGGAACAAGCAGCAGCGCACAAGGAGGATCCCCGGCAGAATGCGTGATGGCCCTGGCGGGTCTCATGACCTGCGGCTCCTTCCTGACCGGCACGCAGGAAGACACACCCACTCCGCAGAGCGAGTGTTGCACAGGTCTTGCGGCCTTCTTGAACGCCTCCAGCGCGGCGGGGGACGCCGACCGGACCCTGCGCTGCCTCTGCCCGGTCATCCTGGGAGACGTCAACAAGGTGCTGCCCAAACCCATGGATCCTGTCAGGCTAATGTATCTGCCAATCGCCTGCGGAGTCGTGCTTCCGCCACAGGTCCTCTACATCTGCTTCAGTGAGTTCCTTGTCCTTTCTCCATCTCTCCCTTCCTGCTATCTGCATGCTAGCTTTATTCATTCATTCCAATACTACATACATATGATGATGATGAATTGACGATGATGCAGCTGGGCAGCAGACCCCGCCGCTCGTCGGCCGCATTCCTGATGTCTGGGAGAAGCCGACTTCAGGTATATACTACTCTGTTATAATTAATTCTTCTTCAAGATTTCACAGCTAGCTACCTCTTGTTCTTCAGTTGATGCATGATTCACATCAATTGCTCATGAACTTAGTACCGGATGCCTGCCCTGCCGCCTGATGTTTCTGCTCTGTTCCATTATGCAGCTGCCTTATCACCTTGAGCCATCCCAATCGGAACGGAATGAAACGGAACGGAATGGAAGGAGTCCATCAATGTTCCAGTCAGCATCAGATATACATATAAATATAGCTCATATACATTTCACTATTCGAGGTCAAGCTTATTAGCAGCTGCCTCTCTACTGTATACGGTTGATTCATACGTATGATTGCCTCAAGTTATCAGAGTGTAATAGCCAGTCGCACTGCAGAAATCAACTAGTACCATACATATCATCATGTACTAGTTGTAGAATTACGAGTATGAATGATGTAAGATCATGCATGCCCTTACTTTTATAGAGTATAATTTACAAGTCAGTAAGGCACGCAATTCATGATGTGTGTGTTGAGGCATATTAATTCTTTCTCCGTTATAATGATCCAACCCAGCTGACTGAAAAAGTAAACCAGAACTTGACACTGTAAAATAGTACAGGTAAACTGCAGCAAATTAAACTTCTTGTGGAAATGATTTTTCTTTTGTTTAAAAGGACTGGACTTTCAAGAATGATGAATTATACAAGGAGGAGCTCTGAAAGTGAGGCTCCATGCTGCACTTAAGTTATTTCTGGTGGGAGATTTTATTTTGTTGTTTATACATGCCTGCTTCACAGGAATTTTTTTCAGACTTCGGTACCTGACATCGGCCGTTACTTTGTACTCCCTCCATCCCAAATTGCTGTGCTCCTTTTCTATTCTTATTTTCAGTTTCCAGTATGTGTCTTAGCCTTCCAATTACTCTGTATGACAATATGAGTATAGGAGAAGCAAAATTACCATGCTCAATGTCAGTTTTTCTAAGGTCATTGCATCCCTGTAGCCTTTTTGGAGCAGAACAGCCGCAGAAGATTTCTGTTGTTTCTGTAGTTTTTTTTTTTGAGGAAAAGTTTTCTGTACTATATGAGGTTCAAACCTAGCACTGTAGCTTTTGCTATTTTTTTCTAGTTCCAACCAGTAGGTGCAGAATATCTCTGCTCCGCAAGGTGATGCATATACAAGCTGAGGCTAAATAAGCTAAGTGGAGCATACCTCATACATACAGCTGTTACCAAGTTATCAGAAACTAACTACATACTGTGTAAGAGCTCCTACGCAAGATTAGTCCATACACCATGTACGATGTAAGAGCGTGTGATTTCCTAGGGACAAAAACATATGCCAAATTGTATTCAAAAGTATTGTCACATATGTCGCAGCTTTCTTTGTGCAATGACTCTACAATGCTCTCTCCAGGGACGAGTTGCCTATTGGCAAGCTATCAACACAAAGACGCAGTGGCCCGCAACTATACTCAAATAGGAGTCTGATCCATTTGAATATAACAGAAAACAAAACTTGGTTATTCCTACAAACCGGGTGTGGGCGGCTGACAGGTTATGCCACGGGGGGAATAGTCCAATTTATACTTTTTCCCCTTATATGCCATCTTTTCAATGAATGCACAATGCACAATTTCAAATGAGATTTGGCACGCCATCAGTGAGTGGATACAATGCCCCAACATTTGACCCACCATATTGAACAAGATCACAGTGTTTCCTTGGCTGGTTCCATGACCTAGCTGGAAGCTCATGTTCTAATACGGCAACAGGTGTGAGGTCACTAGTAATCTTAGCGTCTTGGAGTATTTGAAGGGAGAGACATGCAAGGATCTTTAATGACCAGGAGAAGAGCGCGGCCAGACTCGTCCAGGAGATCAAGGACGAATCAAAATTGTGGGGGTGCAGCCAGCACAAAGCATTTGGCAGCTCTAGTTGGCCCTCAAGTTTTTAGTAAATATTTTTTGTTTCTCTTGGGTTGTTGAGCATTTATCCTCCACCTGCTCTCAGCCTCCGTCCAAACAGGACTCGATTTGGAACTACCGGCAGCTGTAAAATTTCTATCGTCTTAATATATGCCGGAATCTTTTCCAGGTATTTCGAAAAGAATGACCATTCAAATTCAAAGAAAAGAGAAGACCTCGGATGCCGAATCTTTTCCAGGTATTTCGAAAAGAATGACCATTCAAATTCAAAGAAAAGAGAAGACCTCGGATGCCGACGTTCTTGGGTTTTATGGCCGACCAGGCAGTCACCGACTCACCGTTGCCATGGCCAATCCTCACAACTAATCTGGGGCTGGATTATTTGTTGCACCATGGTGGTCATTCTCAACGTTCCTGTGATTCAGTTGTGATTGGACAACGTTTCTTTAATTTGTCGATATAACTTAACACTCATGCCATGGTGCATAGACAAAGATTGTCAGCAGCAAAATGCATATACATCCCAAAAGGAATAAATGAACTGAAAACACAACCAGATTTGACAATAAATTTACACTTTGGGCACATGTTAATTTTTTTTCATAACAGCAATAAATTAAGTGACCTTACTGATCACCTAATATAATATTGCCATAACATATGTAATTGCTTATTTACACCAGGAACCTATAATTCTTTATTTATGGATGGGTTTCTCATTCACTCAAACAAGCCTCTTTGTTTCAACATCTGATAATCTAGCAATGAAGACAAGCACATCGGAAGCTAAGTTTTGCTTTTTCATGCATGAAAAGTAGATGTACTTGCCAGGTTATGCTGATCAGGGTAATTGGGTGTGTCGGGAGCACTCACATGAAAGAGGCTATTGTTTTCCTTTTTCTAACTAAGCTTCACGAAGAGCACGCACCCGGTCATGAAGTAACTTCCTCTCCCAGTCCGCAATGCCCTCAAAAGCGTGCTGCGGAAGACTCTCAAAGGGCTCTTTCCCTGGATCATTCTTAGCTAGATCATAGGTTGCAGCACGAATGGCTCTCTTATTGGGTCCACAAGGCCTTATGGAGGTTAGCTTATTATAAGCTATGTTCAGCTGCACGTAACAGATTGATAATAAGAACACTTAATCTTGTAGCAGTGTCTGTACATGATGAGATGAAATTAACTTACATCCATGTCCTCAAACCAAAACATATACGCAATTGCAACTGCAGGTGCCCTCCCAAGTCCAGCAGTGCACTGGACATAAACTCGCCCTCTGCCTTGTGATATGGCCCATTCTAGTGCAGAAACTGCTTTTGGCAATTGTGACCTCAATGAATCCGGATCGAAGTCCACTGCCTGCAACCAAGCAGTCATAAGTATATGGAAGAGGCCAGATACTATTAATGTCAAAACACTTGAAATGTAGACTGAACGATGAGGAATACTAATCCATACTTTTGAAGTTTGCAGAAATTCAGAAGAAATTTGAGCACACAAAACTGTACACACTCAACGGGTAAACAGGAAGCTTACTGGTCTTCTGATGTGCTGAATGCCAAGTTCTTTGCACCTACTGAGAATGGCCTGGAAATCAATGCCCCAATATTCGATGTCCTTGTTCTGCTGTAAACAAAGAATATATGCTACTCTCTCTTCACGTTTCAAGTGATCTATATCTTCAGGCTTCTGAGGTTGTGAGCCAACAATCAAGCTGTCACTTATGACAGCATAGTTCATACCTATATCCCAAGTGTAAGAATTAATTGATAAGGGCAATTTCTATAGATGTAACCAATTATTGCATCTAGTACAGCGCCTTGAGAAAAAACAACTTAAACCAAGTGGAGTTCTGATTGGCACAATGACAAAAGAGACCCCAGATGTTTAGACAAAAGAAAAATTATCTTGCTGCCATTTTAGCTAAGAGTTTCAAAAGAACTTCAATAGTTACATGTGACATGATCATTTCACAAAAAAGTATATAGAAAAATGAGAAGTTAACTAAATATTAAGCAAAAGTAATTCTTTAATGTCCTGGCAGAGACCTGAGCTATTCTGGACTACTAGAAATGAGCTATTCTGGACTACTAGAAAATAAGATTGAAATGATTACCAACAGTCCGACACTAAGGACTGAGCCAAACTTTGAAAAACAAAAATGAAAGTGATCTATGTAGCTATGTCATTCAGTCCAACAAAATATCAGCAATGCCACATTATAAAATCACGATAACAGTAATGGAACGTTAACATTTTATTACTTCCTTAATAAAGTCAGCAACAGTCATAATATGTTCTGCTTTATATAGGCAACAATTTGGTAATCAGGAAGCTCTTAAAATGCCAATGAGGCTTGTTTATGCATCCTGCTGTCGTCTATGGGAAAAACCAGATTGCAAAATCTTTCACATCAAGAAGATATTAGTTCAAGAATTGGCTCCATTACCATACTGATCACTGAAACATGGATGGGTACACTACTACGATACATTCAACCACGAAGGCAACAATTTTTCAGGATACCCAGAGGCAAGCATCCAAAAGCGTACAAAGCAACATAACATTCTCTCACAAAATTCAGTCTTAAACCAACGATTTTTATCAGAAAATAGGTAATATTACTAATTTGGCCGAGTACCAAATCCAATCTTTAAGCAAGCTATTACTAATTTCACCCAGTACCGCATCAATTGTGTGGCGTCACTAAATCATAATAGTACCATTATCATTCATCCAATCCATGAGCGGAGAAACAAAATCTTTATGGATAAGGAACCAACAACGTACGTTACGAAATCCGCGTCAGTTGCTAGCAGGGGAGGGAGGGGGCGGGGGGCGCAAGAGGAGTGATAATGGGCCCATACCAAGGTCGTGGTGGTACTCGTACGGGTTGCGCATCATCCGCTTCATGGCGGTGTTGTAGTTCTCCATCTTGCTGCCCCCTTGGGCTGCGGCCGTGGAGGAGGAGCGGCACAGGGAAAGCCCAACACTCCTCCGGTAGGTCCTGATGCCGCCGGTAGCGCATCCAATGTCGGCCATGGTTGCACTACTGCTCCTGGTGGATGCTGCCAGTGGCCAGGCTGCACGAGAAGTTGGGGAGACGTGCGGTGTTCGCCATGGCCACCGTGATGGCAGGATCTCCAAGTTCAGAGGATGGAGCGGAGTGAATGAAGCAGGCAAGGGAGGTGAGGAATGTGTGGGCCTGATTGCTAATGTCCAGAAGCCCAGAAGAGCAGAACCAACGCCATCCAGTTCCCCCCAGCTTCACACGGTTAAATTATTAAAAAAAACGAATAAGTAAGTCACATAAGGTTATAACAAAACCATTCGCCATTGACTTTTTTGAAAATTGCTGGTACTACTTCTAATAAAAAAAATAGAAGCAGAGTACAATGCTGTCAAAATGATGCAAACAAAATACAAGTTAATATAAATTCATTAATCTCCGCGATTGTGTAGATACATATTTTCAACAACTTCTTACAACTCCAAATTTTTTGTTTATTACTATATTATACTCACTCCAATTTTTTTGTGAAATGTTTATGTCACATGTAACTATTGAAGTTCTCCTGAAACTTAAAACTAAATTTTACCTTGTTTAATCATAAAGGGCATCTTTTTTAACTTAGGAGTGTGTTTATTTCTTTCAGGTGAATAAACAAGGTAAAATTTGCTATTAATCCGAAGGGTATATATCGTTACGTTTATACCAGTGTTGTGTTTAAATGGATGGATGATAAATACTTGAGGAAAATATGGCACCATTCTTGCCATAGCTCTTTTGGAACATGAGAAACTTCCAAAACTCATATGCACACATCATAAGTCATGTCCCATTAAGTTTATGACTTCATTAAACTTTTGTGTATTGTATAAGGGGTGGTTTAATTTTAGTTGGTTAATAAGGGGAAATAGGGAATGCAAAAGTCTTCGTAGACCAAAACATAAAAGGGTTTCACTTTGTACAGAACACACCCATAGAACATAGGATGTCTGCGTTTGCTAGATGATAGTAGTTTATACAGTCAGTGTTTCTATGGCTTCACATCAACTTTCCTCCAATCTCTATGTATGTATTATCTTTTGTTATTATATAACCATTTATGAGAAACACATATAATTTACACTTGAATTATGCAACCCACAATTTATAAAATGAATTTTACAACTATTAATGAAGTCTAATAGAGAAGAAAATTAGAAGTATTGTATAAAATGAAAAACAAAATTTTCCAAAACACACATTACTCTTGTGTCTCGCAGATTTACATGAATTTTTACGAACACATCTATTCATACACTAAATTATGTCACATGAAAAATTCGATAGCTCGAGTTAAAAACATTTAATCTCGAACAAGACCCTAGCGGCACACATAAGAGTTGTGTTCACGAGGTGGAATTTTTTCTGATAGGAATGAAGAGATGAGATGAAGCTTGCTTCCCAAAAAAATTTGCAAAAGGGAATCTTTGTTGCATGGAGTACTAAATGAAGTCTATTTGCAAAACCCAGCCACGGATGAGCGTAACTTTCCGAGACGAATCTAATGAGCCTAATTAATCCATGATTTGCTACAGTGATGCTGCAGTAACCATCTTCTAATCATCCTCTAATCATGCGGTCAAAGGCCTCATTAGATTCTTCTCGGAAATTTACTAGAGGTTGTGGAGGTAGTTTTGTAAACTGACATTATTTAATACCCCTAATTAGTGGTCAAAGCTGCATTTATTACCCTGAAAAACTTAAACACGGCCTTTATCCGGTTCTCTGTTTCGTCTCGCTTTCGTCACCGTCAGACACAGCGTGAGAGAGAAGGGAAAAAAAAAAACTGAGGCCGGGCAATCGGAAAAAGAAGGTGAAAGGATTGGAAAGCTAGGGTTTTCGCCATGGGCATCGGCCCCTTCGAGCTTCCCTTCCTCGAATCCATTCTTGCCATGCTCTCCTCCTAGCTGCCGCATCTCGCATCCCCACAAAAGGAGCCGCCCGCTTTGATTCCCCTCCCCCATTCGAGGGTTTCCCTTCCCTTCCCCCAAATCGAATCGCCGCATTACCGGCCGAGCAAGCAACCCATCCACCCGCCTTCAAGACGGCGCTGGCGATCCAGCAGGGGCCGAGGGCGGCGGAGGCGGCCGGATAATCAATGTGTCCGCTGTGCTCCGTGCAGCGTTGGTCGCGCCGCGTCGCCACCATGCTCCCCTGGCTCGTCATCCCGCTCATCGCCATCTGGGCCACCACCCAGCTCCTCCTCCCGGCCGCCTACCGCTTCGAGGTCACCTCCCCGCGCCTCGCCTGCGTCTCCGTCCTCCTCCTCACCCTCTTCTGGTATGAGATCCTCCTCCCGCGCCTCTCCCTCTGGCGCGCCCGCCGCTCCGCCCGCCTCCGCGAGGAGCGCCGCGCCCACGCCCTCGAGCTCCATAAGCTCCGCAAGACCGCCACCCGCCGCTGCCGCAACTGCACCAACCCCTACAGGGACCAGAACCCCGGCGGCGGCAAGTTCATGTGCTCCTACTGCGGCCATGTCTCCAAGCGCCCCGTGCTGGACCTTAATTCGGCCGGGAAGGTGCCGACCGGGTGGCCTTGTACTCAGGATTGTGGATACTGGCTCGACATGCGCTGCTCCTCCGGCAATAACAACTCCTTTTTGGCATTCTCATGGCGCCTGCTGTCGTCCTTTTGCTCTGCAGCAGTGAGCTGGTTCTTGAGGAAGATACTCAGATTTACATCGTCAGGGGACGGTGACGGATTGGGCCCAGATGGTAAAAGGTTGGGAAAGAGAGGGGAGAATGGAGGAAAAGCTGAGGAGAGCAGGGTCGAGAAGGCGAGGAGGAAGGCTGAGGAGAAGAGACTGGCGAGGCTGGAGAGGGAAATGCTGGAGGAGGAGGAAAGGAAGCAGCGCGAGGAGGTGGCAAAGCTAGTGGAAGAGCGCAGGAGGCTGAGGGATGAGAAAGCAGAGGCCGAGGAGCGGTCCAAAAGTGTTACACCGGTTGGGGAGAAGGATGCTAGGAGGGAGGCAGAGAAACGGCGCCAGGAGAGGAGGAAGAAAGAGGACAAGGGGTCAAGCAAGAGCAATTCAGATTGTGAGGACATTGATAGAAGATTGGGCCGAGAAGGCGATAGGAAGCGAGATTTCGACAGGAAGAGTGACTTGGACAAGCGTGAGGGTTATAAGCCTCATTACTTTGAAGCTAACAACCATAGTAATAAGACAGTGGAGAGCAGAACAAAGTACTTTGGCCGTATGACGGGTGGTTTTTTATCTTCTTCAAGAGGGTTTGGCAGTGGTTCCTTCTTTGGCAGAAGTGCTCAGGTCCCTGCCCCTCAAGTTAACAAGTTTAGTAGACCAGTAGTTCCTTCAACTGACCAGAGTAATGCACTCAAAAGAGAAACCCAGCATGCAGCCACTCAAGCTACGGCCACATCCGCAACAGCTGGAGAAACCCGAAATTCGTGGGCTAATTTTAATCGACCTGTGAGTAACAAGGGCATTTCTACTTTACTATGAAATCTTATTGCTAGAACCAGTGGCATTAGTTGTTTTTACCTGAATTTTCATCATAAATATTTCAATTTCAATTCTTCCGTATTATGCTATATGCAGGTTAGTCCAAATGTGCAACCACACCCTACCGGCCTTAAAAAGTCATGGCATCAGCTGTTTAGTCGTTCAGCATCAGTGTCCCCTTGTCCTGATGTTACAACTTCAGCTCGTGATATGAATCGGAAGCCAGAACCAAATGGAGCACAAATAAGCAATGCTCATATATTTCTGTCTCAGTATCCTCCTCTGGAAAGCAAGCCAAGTTCAAGCCAGTCCATGCAGTTTCCAGGTTTTCCACCACTTAGTGGAGCACCTCCCATTATGCCATTACCTCAATTTCCTGCTGGACAAGTGCCCTTCTATGATGATGCAGAATCCACAGTGTTTGAAGAACCAGAACAATTTGAAGACCCATGCTATGATCCAGATGCAATAGCATTACTTGGGCCAGTTTCAGAGTCTCTAGATAACTTCCCTCTGGACTTGGATTGTGGATTCATCTCGAGTGATGTCTCCAAGGAATCACATGGGAGGCCTTCACCAATTGAATCTCCTCTCTCAAGATCTCGTGCGGTTGAAGAAAAGCCTATCAAGCGACCACACTCATCAGCCACAGAAGGGCCTGGTGGTTCCTCTAACAGTGAACAAGGCACATGGCAAATGTGGAGCACACCATTAGTTCATGAAAGTTTAGGTCTGCAAGGTCCTCAGAGTCAGTGGCTTCGACAAAGTGCAAATCGGTTTAACCATAGTGCCAATCTTTTCAACAGTGGAACCAAAAGCTCCCTGAGTACTGGTTTGAATGACAGTGATCCATGGCTTCAGAAAGCACCCTTCCAGCAACCACCACCTGATACACCAAGCCTATTCCTTCCTCATGAAGTACAAGGAAAAGCTATACGCAATGACTTGGTTTTTGGGTCTCCAAACAAATCAGCCCGTGAACACCCCTTTGGGCCACCTGGTCATTCTTGGCCGAAGTACGTACTTTCTGATGCCCTTTTTCTGTTCAGATATTTTACTGCATCAAAGGCTTTCATTACTGCTGATCATCTTTATTTTTAACTTGAGCTAGAATCTTGGTATGGTAACTGAGAGAATAGTAGTAGTCCTTTCCCAGATGTTGACAATGCCTTTTTCCTGCAATTGCGTGTCGTTCAGGGTTTTCTTGTTCACTACTTATTATAGCTCCATGCATCAACACATTTAGGCACAAGAGCAGTGTGCACAAACTTCTATGACAACTGTTCAATGTCATATGCATCACTTTGTATGTGCATAGTTGCATACATTTGCGGGATTGTGGGTTATTAATTACTTCAAACAGGGGATTTATGTAAAAGATGGTAGGCTTTTGAAAAGCAAAGTGCATTATCTTGGTATTTAGTACTATAACAGAGTGTTTAATTTATTATGTTCTTATATTGTTAAACGCATGTGAGTGTGTGATACTGGCTGTGTTTCCCATGGATCTTGTTTTTATAAATAATACATGCAATTTGAGGGGTGGGTGGGGGGCAGGTCTGTCTAGGTTTTATGCATCACCATCCTACTTAGTACTTACCGCCTAATCGCTGCCTAGTCTACCCGAGTGTCTGCCTAACCCTGATTGGTCTCTAGGCATCACCCTGCTGCCTGCCTAGTGCCTAAACCTTTTTAGACACTTAATTAAATATACATATTTCTGTTTTCTCACTTTCATGGATCATTTATTCCTTGATGATATGGTATTAACAGCTGGAGTTCACTCTTGTGAAATTATGATTCATGATGATGACCAACTGCCAAGCTGTCATCATGAATAATTAACTAGATAAGACTGTGCCCGATATGTCTGCATGTTGTATTCTGCTTGTTGAACCTTAAAAACTATATGCATTGTCAGCAAATATTTTGTTTCAGCAATGGCATGGCTGACAAACAAGTTAGCCATAGTTTTATTTCAGCCCAGCCACAAATTCTGCGCTAAGAAAATTCTTTTTTTTGAAGCTAATTCAGAGGCAGATTCATTGCTAGTTCTAAAATTGATTAGAAAGACGGGTATAGAAGCCAAGGAGGCAAGGGCCATGTAGTTGCCATCATGAACTATTGGACCACTAGCTGTGCTTATTGGACCCTAAAAACTATATGTATTGTCAGCAATGATTTTGTTTCAGCACTGGCAGAATGGTTGACCAACAAGTTGGCCATGGTCTTTTTTCAGCCAGCTAGAAGAAATGTGCTAAGCAGATTCTTTTTTGGAGCTAATTCAGAGGCACATTCATTCCTATGTCTAAATTGATTAGAATGAAGGGTACAGAAGCCAAGGAGGCAAGGACCATGTAGTTGCCGTCATTAACTATTGGATCATTAGCTATTTTTTTGTCCTGGTTGTGATGTGTTCCTCTAACATTGAATGTAGCTATCAAACCATAAAGTTAAATTCAAAATTTTGTAGTTTTGTCAAGACTTGTTTCTGATATTGACACTTGTTTTTCAATGGCTTGGGGTATTGTAGTGTCTGACAACTATCAAGTCTTTGTGTTTACGATGGAAATAACTTTTAGAGTGGAAAAACATAGTGAACACATCATTTATGATAGGATGTTCCCTATGATATCATGGTCTTTTTTTCCCTAGTATGTTCATTATCCTCCACTGGTCACATTGGTTTGCTGTTTTTTTTAGTATTGTGAACCAATTTCATGACATAATTAGAGGCTTGCGTTAGATGGTAAAAACCCAGAGGTCACTGCAGTCTAAACTTGTTCAGTTGCAGGCTCTTTTTTGAGTTAGGTATAGGTTGATAGCAAGTGTTTTAGTGTTATTTTGTATCTGTATGAAGGTTGGCATGATATTACATCCGAGAAACTGTGATAATATGAGACTGGAGGTTGAATGATATCAGCTGGCTCCAAAGCCCAAAATGGATAATTAAACATTTGCCTATTTGTGCAATGCCACAGCCCTTGAATGGATGGTTTTATTGGGTGCTAGTGTTGTATATTTAGCCAATGTTTTGAGTTCCTATTGATTGATAGCATTGGACTTGTAGATGGGTTGCATGATTCTTATAAATGTTGTTCATTAGTGGTGATTGGTGCCTGCATTGTGTTTGGCCTTCTTGTTAATGGTGCATATTGTTGGGTGTGATTTGTTTCTTTATTGAACATTTAATGTAGAATTTCTTAACATGCTGATAGTTGGTTTCTGTTTGCATGGGTGGGGCAGGCCCTTTGATGCATAAAAGTAGTTGTAAAGGTCCTGTGGTGCAAGAACATACAGCCCAGTCCATGTAATATGGATGTTTTAGTCCTGGATACAGCTTTAGAATCTAGGGAGGATTGAAATACTGGGATCTTCAGTTCTACCCCATGGCCACGTCTGCAGGAGAGACTCCCACACAATTTGTGCAAGTGGGCTGCTGTCGGAAAAATTGGGTGTTCGATTTTCTTAGCATGAATACTTCGTTTTAGTCAGGGTAGTGCATGGGCAGTATGACAGAGCATATGGTTCGTACCAACCAGGCCACATGCAGGAGCGATGCAGTTGACCTATCAACTTTACTCCAAGCTGATGGAAACTTAACAGAACTAGATTAGCTGTGTGAAATTTAAATTCTCATATGTGTGGTTTGCGTAAGATACAAGATAGCATTCCTGTTTGTGTTTCAGCTTAGACTGAGTCTGTTGGTGTTTGAATTTGCTTGTTTGTGGGTTTACATCTTGCACTTTGGAACACTGTTAGCTTGAAATTAAATCCATGACTAACCTACAGCTGTCCTTATGTTTTGTGGATACCCATTTTTTTTTCAGTAGCGCAATACATTCGTAGTATCATGAACGCTGGAACTCACGCCTTTGTTGGGGCCTATGATTGATGCAGGGAGGAACTGGCGCTGAACGGAGGTCAGGAAGCAAATCATATATCGTCGCCGCCTTGTGCACATGTTGGTGGTGGAGGGTTATTTACCTCAGCAAGTCCAGATGTACAGTCAGTGTGGTCATTCGATGAAAAAGAGACAGCATAGAAGGAAGGAACTTGATTATTACATTATATAGGGGAAGGAAATGTGGAGCCAAGACTTCGTTGCCTCCTTTACGGGTGGTGTAGGAGTTGTTACTGAGGAGATAAGCTGGACTGTGTTCCTTTGGTCGATGCAAAAGTATGATCATTTTGTTAAAGTAGCACTGACTGCCTCACCAGTTAACATGCAGTGCATATTTGCATTAGGCTGATTGATGTGTTGAGGGGGCATTCCATCATGTTAACTAACTTCTGGATTTAATGAAAAATCGGGATGGGAATTTACATATCGCGTACAGTGACAGCCTTGTTGGCGATCGATCATTCTAGTTGCTGTTAGGTACATTACTGGGTCCATGCATGATTTCGGCACGTGCCTATATTGGCACTTTATGTTTAGTTGAAGGAATAAGGGTTTTTTTGTTGTTGTTGTTGTTGTGCGAGTTGTGGTGGAGGGAAGAAGCGAGAGGGTGGACACAATACAATAGTGGAAAGGAGGGGAGGTAAAATAAATGAAATTGTGACTTGTGAGGAAGTGGTGGTCGCTTTTTTTCCACGTTGAGTTTGTGATCCAGAAAAACCTCTTTGGCATCTTGTGTTACTAGCTAGTGCTAGTGGTAAACCTGGAAAGGTTGCAACTTGTGCCTACACTGGACGCTTCAACTTTTGCACCAGCAGTAGTACGTGATTGTGAACGGCTGGCTACGTTTCGTTTGCAAGTGGTTGACCAGTCAGGGGCCTGCCTCTACAGGGGGTCAGTGGGCAGTGGCTACCACGCACTGCACGGAGGCACTTTTTGTGTGCCCTTCTGCACTGCCCTATGATAATGTATCCATCGTCTTTGGTTAGTCTATGACGAAAGAGACGTACAGTATATACATACTTGCCATTTTTTTTAGAGAACGTGCTTGACACGTATTTTATTAAGAGAAAAGAGAGTTATACAGCAAACAAAAAGAGACACAGACGACAAAGAGGAGGGGGGTGGGGTGGGGGGCGACAACTGGACAACAACAACAGCACCAAAACAGGACAACAAACTAGAAAAGAAAGAAATTACAACTAAAACTACGCTTCAGCGCTCCGCCGAGGAAAGAGAATGAACCACAGATCCCGAAAATCAGCCAGCGACCAAACACGTGCGATCTCCAAGATGCTTTGCGCGGTTGACATACTTGCCATCCATGGCTGGCGGCTTTTAGTGGATTTTTGCTGACTAACTAGTTTGGATTGGATGTCGTGAAGTGAAGCAAGCAAGCATTTGGTCAGCATTCATGGAGTGCACTGCCAGAAACAAGAGAGAGCCGCCGCCGCGCCTCTTCCGGCCGGTCCTAGCGTGGTTTGTGCTCTTGTGCCGAGATGGCATGTCTTTACTATCCCTTTAATTTGGGCAAACTAAATTAAATTAAATACACGGACGATTTCAAAGACATGCATCCATCCTTCCTTGTCACTTGAAGCCGACTGATGAGGACGCGCGTGCTTACCATGCATTTTTTTTTCTCTCCAAACACACAAGCTAAGGTAGGTCACTAATGCAAATTAAGACATCAATCAGTTGCTGTCCTAGACCTAATTCCGTTCCGTTCCATCGTTGATGGAGATTCTCGAGAGCGGGCGGCTAGCACATGGCTTACTATGACTCAGCCCGCAACCAACTCTTTTCAACCACTCTTCGTCCTTGCATTGCATTGTCACGCCTGTCACGCCGCCCTGCCCGTTGCTTCACAAATTTTAAGCCGCGGGTACATACGGTGGCCATGGAAGAATGGCATCTGTCGTGGCCACCACCTTGTTGTATCACTTAATCATGCATGCACGTATTATCACTAACTAGCTAGTGGTTGACAACAACTTTACAATTTGTATACATGCATGTTTGACTTCCCCAACGAACAATAGCTAGGATAATTACCCACCTATATATAGTATTATGATCATTGCTGAATTTATTCTTTTGCTAATGCAGGATGAAAAACATATATAATTCCGGGCGCCTATATAGTCAAAACAGGGAAGACATTCATTCTAAAAAAAGGGGGCAAGACACTACCGGAAAAAGCCGGACATTTTAATTTTTTTCCCTGGTCAATAGAGATGCGGTATACAATTCCTAGTCAACCAATCTTCTGGAAGCACATTTGATTACTAGGATGGTGTGCTGATTGGCTCAAGAGACATGACATGAGACATGGACGTCGGTGGTCCCACCGACGGCTGAAACAGTCTTGAATGCAAGAGAAGGAATTACTATACTAGTATAAAAGAAAAAGAAGTTGATGCTATATATTGTAAGGTGGGGGAGAGAATGAAAACACACATTATCCATCTTAGGCCTTGTTCAGTTGAAAGTGATTTGAAGGGGATTAAATTGTCAACAAGTCGAAATTCCCCTCAATATTTTGGGCAGAAAGAATTTTGGCCTCATATAAGCGTAACTGAGCTTAGTTGGTTAGGTTCCTCGCGTTATTCTTTCAGTGAGGTAGACGACGTAACCGTCAACAGTGATGCCTATGATGACATTGTCAATCTCAAAATTAAAATATCGGGCCTAGTCTCTCAAAAATGCTCATAAGAAGAGGGTTTTGCATGCGTGTATTCATAGAGCTGAATGTGCATATTAGCATATCTATACTCGTGTTTCGGAAAAAAAATAGTCCCTAATTTATAGGAATAATAAGTTCATTTTTGGTCTTGGTACTATTGTCGGAGTCAGTTTTCGACGTGAAAAGACTCGAATACTATAACCATACAAACTACTCTATTTTTCATCTTGAATAGCCGAATTATGCGATGGCCGATGAGCATACCTGCAAATAGGTACCACGTCAAATTAAAGAGTGAAATGAACCGGGTCTCTGCCACCGTACAAAAGTACTCGTCGCTGACAGGGTGGGCCAGAAGGTGGAATGTGTCAACCACAGCACGAGCAGCGCGTGTTGACTGTCGTCCCGGCCCTCCATGGCTGGAGTCTTTTACCTGCATGCCATTACAAAAGATGGTTGTTACCTGTGTGCCATTAAAAAGTTTGCTCGCACCTTGGTGCCATCGACTTAAACTTTTTTGCCCTGTGTGCCATTCCGTCCATCTTCCATTTAGTTTTCACCGTTTAACTCATCTGACATGTGGGCCCGGCTAGTGAAGATGTCCAAAATGCCCCTGCCTCTCCCGTTGTGCGTCGTCTTCCACCTGCAGAAAATTGGACCGGGTCAGCGACGAGTCCACGACGTTCTCGACCGTGAGGTTGACGAAGCCGGTGAGCAGGCGCATCTTGCGCGCGATGAGCTCGGTCTGGCGCGCGTCCAGCTCCATGGCAGAGGTCACGAGTCACGACCACCCGCAGCGCGAGCAGCTACGGCGCCGGCGGCGCGCTGGCCTCGCCGCCCGCCAAGGCGGAGCTGACGCTGCAGTTGTCCAGGAGCGAT
>CM014277.1:1607128-1621491 GCA_004135705.1 Alloteropsis semialata | reverse complement strand
CACGCGGTGGCCGGGGCAGAGCTCGCCCGTGGCTCTCCTCGCTGCGCCGGCCGTGGTCGGCGAGCTGCGGCAGCGCTGGAGCGTGGCGACGTCCCCGCTGAGCACGCCGAGCAGAGGAACGCGTGGAGCAGAGGAGGGAGGAGAGGATTGGTGGGGCCCATAGGGGTAAAATGGTAATTTTACCCGTCTATTTGACACCGTTAGCTTACAAAATGGACGGAATGGCACACAGGGCAAAAAAGTTTAAGTCGATGGCACCAAGGTGCGAGTGAACGTTTTAATGGCACATAGATAACGACCATCTTTTATAATGGCATGCAGGTAAAAGACTCCCATGGCTGTGGCTCTGGCAAGCAGGAAATAAAAGGGAGGGGAACGCCCGCGGATTCCTCCCCCCTCTTCTTCCTCGTGCCAATCCTCCGCCTTCCCACTCCCTCTTTCTCCTTGTCTTCCAGGATTTCTCCACCTGCTTGCCTCGCTTTGCGCCA
The DNA here is from genome assembly GCA_004135705.1 of Alloteropsis semialata. NCBI lineage: Eukaryota > Viridiplantae > Streptophyta > Magnoliopsida > Poales > Poaceae > Alloteropsis > Alloteropsis semialata. Next base: position 1,621,003 of record CM014277.1, on the reverse strand, counting down.
TTTCTTTCTTTCCTTTCCTGCTGTCCCATTCAATAATTAAAATCCAAGTCGCGATAGGAGGAGGCGTTAGGTGAGCGCGTGGTCGCCCCCAGCCTCGGGAGCAAGTTAAACAAATCCATCCCTGCAAGGGACGGGCGGGGAAGGGGATCCCAGGTTCCAATCCACTCCCCTAATCTGCCATTGCTCTCCTCCTCCCAATCCCCAAATCCGGCCACCAGCAAGAAACCCAAAGCCGCCGCCTTTCTTGAATCGATCTCCTTCCTCCAAGGAATCCATCGATTGCTTCCTTAGAGAGGAACCCATCCCCGGACAAGAGATGTGCCCGCTGCGGTTCATCCTCATCTTCCTCTCCGCCACCATCGCCGGCTTCTTCCTCATCCGGAGGCTCAACGCCGAGCCTGACCAATTCGACGCCGACGACGACAAGGCCTCTGAGTCTGGATCCCCCAGGGCCCCCGTGCCCCTCCACTCCAAGGTAACGCCTCCCTCCCTGCCCTCTCTCCCCCCATCCTATTCCTAGCTTCTTGCCTGCGCTCAAGGGAAATACGAGCGTTTCAGTCCCAAATTCCTACTATATTGTGATTACAGCATTAGCAAGGCCTTAAATTTCGACGCACAGCGAGCTCCCGGTCGATGGATCATTTAGGAGAAGCTATTCTGTTGTTCTGTTTGCTAACCAACACTGGCCTTGATTCTGTTCTTCATCATGTCAGCAAATAGAGTTGGTCCTCCACATGCTTAATGTCAGGTTCATTTGAACCATCCAGTTGTCAGTGCATACAGATATGCCCTCAACTTTTCTTTAAAGCAATCCTACTATAAGACGTCTGCAATAGCTTACCTGATTAAGCAATTGCGAATTCAGGGGAGAAAATCGTACCACTTGGTTGAGCAGTGCTTGATTTGGTAGCCATGAAACTCAATAGAGCTTGAAACATGCCATGGATAAATAACAAGCTAGTCTTGTTTTTTTCCCCTTGCAAAAACTACCTTGTTAGTTCCTCAACTTGTTTTAAACATATCCTACTATAAGACATCTGGAATAGCTTACCAGATTAAGCAATTGCAAATTCAGTGGTAAAAAATTGTACCGCTTGATTGAGCAGTGCTTGAAACATTTGGAATCTTGCCCAGCACTGCCACTGCGCTCAGCTCTGACAAAAATCGTGTTATAAACTCAGTGGACTAGGTTGCACCGTGCATTGTTACGAAAAGATTTTTAAACATCTTATAATGGTGCACACTGCACTATTGTTGGTCACTTGGTACTATTTCTTGGTTTAAATACTAAACCATCAGCTTACTGTTTCCCTTTTGTGCAAGATATCGTTTCTTTAACAACATTTGGTTCAGAATCCGAAGCATTGTTTTCTATGCTAATGTAGGTTGGATCGGCTGTGAAAACTGGATTCTGGACTATGGTGGACATGGCAAGTGGGCGGTACCTCTGGCGCACCCTTGTTGCACAACCAGCAAAATCTGAGTCAGAAAAGGCTCGGTGACATTTGTTCATATTTATTTTGTATTTTGCTGATTTGAGTGCCAACAGAGGTGAAGAGTGGTAAAATCCTGTTGTCCTTGCATGTTGGTGTTGATGTGTAATATGGCGGCAAATGTAACACGGGTGGGGATTATATGCTAAAGTAAATGTGCAGAATTGTTCATGTTTGAGCATTGAGTTGTTGAATACTCTAAGTGGGTGTGGCAAATGCTGGGAGTATGGACTTTGGACATGACATTTGGGCTGAAGTTTGTACGATATTGTCTTTGCACTAAATCCCCTGCTTAAATGTGAGACTAGGAGCATGTAGTAAAGTGATTAGCTGAAATCTGGAAATTTCAGGAGGTACTTGAAAGTGATGTTCTGTTGGTGGTTTATTCCTTCCAAGAATCGTTCTAGTTTCTGTGTTGTTACTGTGATTGTAAATCTTTATACTGGGTTTATTGTATGCTACTTGGAAAGGAGTTAGCTTGTCATGGTTACATGTTGGTTTTGTTGATTACTGGAGAGTCGTTATTTGTTAATCTGGTGTGGTGATATGTTGTAATGGCATGATGTGCGCAGGTGTTGGACAAGTGCCTCCTCTGGTAAAGAGCACAAATTCCAGTGCTTCAGTAGTCTGAGATGTTTCAAATAAAAATTAGAGGCCTGAAACACCCTCTTGGTTTCCTTGAGCTTCAGTTTTGAGTCTGGTGTTGCTGCTGGCATCCTCCAAGGTCGTAACGGTGACAGATGGCTCCTGCGAAACTAGCAAAACTTGCACATCTTTCCTGATACAAAGCCTGCTGAAAAACTAGCAAAATCTGGAGAATCAAGCAAAAACTTGAGCAAATTGCTCTCAGATCTCATGTTAACTTGTACCGACTACCGAGTGACCATTTTGTACATTCATCTTGTCACTCAAGAGCCTCCTTAATATTACTATAGCTCCGTTTCAATGTGGCCCAGTTCGGCCCAAGCCCAACACAAGGGCGTGCACCTGACAGCTGCACTTCTGCAAGCCTGCATATAAAGAAGGAAAAATTTTGCACAAACAGGTTCAGTTCTAGCTCGACGACGATTTCTTAGATTATCACTGTCATCATATGTTGGATGACCTGTGTTGACGCCTTTCATGATCAACATATCGATTTGCGCTAGAACGCGCGGATCCGCAACGGATCAGTTACCAGCAGTAGGCCGAGTGAAACCGGTACCACCGGTTTTGGATTCCGTTACCACCGGTTTTTTAGGGCTTGCTGCGTGAGCCTAAAGATCGTTGGCCCGGGAGGGACCCCGTCGGGGCAGGCGCGCCTAGGGTTGCTCTGAGGTCGGCAATGCCACTCAGAACGCCGTCAACGCCGTGGAGACGAAGTACGAACAGAAAATTAGGGTTGGAAAAGCTAGTGTTTAGAGATGACAAAGAAGTAAAGGTATATTGATTTGATCGATTGGATAACCCCTCAATCGGCCGTGGCCCTTTATATTTATAGGGTGGGGAGGTCTTGCCCGCAAGGAAAGCCCTATTACAACTCGGACCCACAAAAGAATCCAATTCTACTAGGACTCGGGGAAAACCGGTGCCACCGGTTTTCTGGTTGCCAGATAGGCAACAGGCGACCAAACCGGTTCCACCGGTTTTGCTGACAGAACCATCCTGTGCCATTTTTGATCGTCAACATATTGCCCCTTGTTTTTTGGTAAAGCTTGCGTACCAGAAAACATTTTAGCACAAGAAGATACTCCTGAAGGCGATGTATAAACAAAATCCATCGGCCTTTTATCCTAAGGGCGATATTAATGCTATCGGCCATTTAAATCAAGCTTCTTGCCAGATACTTGGATAATACTTCTTCAAATACCTTCCATTAAGAGCTCTTGGCAACCGCTGACCTTGCAAAGTCTCCACCATATAAGAATTGCCGAAGATCACCTTGATTATCTTGTATGGACCTTCCCAACTTGGAGACCATTTACCAAATTTGTTGCTCTTCGATCCTATAGGTAGAATTGTCTTTCAAATCAGATCACCAACCTGAAAAGATTTCTGTTTTACCTTCTTATTGTAGGCCTTAGCAACTCGAATTTTATCCTTCTCAATCTCCTTCAAGGCCTTTAATCGCTTGTCGGTCACCTCATCAATATTATCCATCATTAAATCATGATAATCAATAGCATTGAGATCATTTTGCTTAGCCATCCGATAAGCATTCAAATTTACTTCAACAGGTAAAACAGCTTCCTGACCATACACAAGCTCAAAAGGAGTAACCTTAGTAGCACCATGTCTAGATATACGATGAGCCCACAAAGCTTCAGATAAAACCTCATGCCACCTCCTAGGATTCTCCTCTATTTTCTTTTTAATAAGCTTGATCAAGATCTTATTACTAGACTCGGCTTGACCATTAGCCTGAGCATAGTATGGAGATGAATTGAGCAATTTAATACCATACATATCAACAAACTCACAAACTTCTTTGATATAAATGAAGTACCTTGATCAGTAGTCAAAGTTTGTGAATGCCAAATCTATGGATAATATGTTCAGTAATAAACTCAATTACCTATTCTTTAAAGGCACTGCTTCGGTCCACTTTGTAAAATAATCAGTAGCCACCAACACTGAAGCGATGCCCCTTTGATGAAGGAGGATGAATCTGCCCAACAAAATTCAATCCCCATCCTCGAAAAGGCCAAGGTTTAATAATAGGATGCAATAAAGCTGCTGGAACCATCTGAATATTCCCAAACCTCTGGCACTCTTCACAACCTTTGTAATATCGAAAACATCAGCTATCATATTAGGCCAATAAAAATAAGCTCTTCTCAAAAGCCACTTCATCTTAGGAGCCGATTGATGTGTACCACAAATTCCTTCATGAACTTCATCCATTGCAACTTTAGCTTGATCAGAACCCAAATATTTCAATAATAAATCCTCTGTCGTCCGACGATACAATTCACCATCAATCAAAATAAATTTAAATGCCCATCGTCGGACTTTTCTGTCAACTTTATGACTAGAATTTTGTAAATATTCAATAATAGGTATCCTCCAATCAGCAACTTCTTCCTTGTTAATTTTAGACTGCTGATTGGCCGAAGTGCTACTATCAGCGGATAAACCAGTGCCACCGGTTTCAAAAGCGGTATCACCGGAAATTCCGACACCACCGGTTTCAGAATCCGGTGTCACCAGTTTCTCCTGGGCAGAGAACTCGGCTATAAAAATCATCGGCTTTCTTTCATGAAAATTTCTTTTCTGAATATCATAGCCAGATGCTTGCTGAGCCAGAGCATTCACCCTTGGATTCTCATCTCTTGAAACATGATATATAGAAGATTCATCAAATTGAGCAATCATATCCAAGCATTTATCAAGATAAGCATTTAAAAATCCATCAAAGCATTGGTATACTTTATTAACTAAGAGCCTCAAATTCAGCACCACTTGGTGATATAAAAACAATGCCAATACCACAACCGCTCTTACAAACCGATCCATCAAAATGCAATTTCCATGGAGTAAAAGTAATATAACCGATATCTAAATCATAATTATTAATGCTATGCTCAACAATAAAATCAGCAACAATTTGGCCTTTCATAGATTTCAAAGGTTCACAAGCCAAAACATTTTCAATGAGAGCACAAGCCCATTTACCAATTCTACCACTCAAAATTAGTTTATGCAACATATATTTAATAATATCGGTTTGACAAGCCACTATGCGAGTATTGGATAATAAATAATGTCTCATCTTGGTACAAGCATAATATAGTGATAAGCAAAGCTTTTCAATAAATATATACCTTGTTTCGGCATTCAATAATCGACGACTTGCATAGGTAATAATATGTTCCTTCCCTTCGGTTTCTTGAGTCAAAACAGCTCCAATAATTTGATCTTCAGCAGCCACATATAATTTAAATAGAATCCCTCTCCTAGGAGCTTTCATGACCGGTGGCGAAGACAAATAATATTTAATTTTCTCAAAGGCTTCTTGCTGTTTTGCCCCCCAAGTAAATTCAGCTTCATCTTTTAACCGAGAAATAGGAGTAAAAGCATTGACCTTCCCAGACAAGTTGCAAATAAATCTCCTCAAGTAATTCACCTTGCCTAAGAACTTCTGCAAATCCTTCTTGCATGTAGGAGCTTTTATCTTCTTAATGATATCAATTTTCTTAGGATCTGTCTCTATGCCATTCTCATGAATAATAAAGCCTAGAAACTTTCCAGCCGACACACCAAATGCATATTTAAGTGGGTTCATCTTTAATCCATATCGGCGCATTCTCTCAAAAGCAAGCCTTAAATCAGCCAAATGGGGTTTTAAACCAGCCGATTTAAGAACAATATCATCGATATAAACCTCTATGATTAAGCCAAGTAAATCATAAAAAATTAAATTCATAGCCCTTTGGTAAGTAGCACCAGCATTCTTCAAACCAAAGGTCATAACTACCCACTCAAATAAACCAACAAAACCTGGACATACAAAAGCCGTTTTGGATATATCCTCTTTGGCCATGAATATTTGATTGTAACCAGCATTACCATCAAGAAAACTAATAACTTTATGTCCAGAAGCATCATTAATAAGCATGTCGGCTATAGGCATAGGATATTCATCTTTAGCAGTAGCTCTATTAAGATTTCTAAAATCAATGCAAACTCTGAGCTTACCAGAATCTTTCTTCTCAACTGGCACAATATTAGATAACCATTCAGCATAACAACAAGGTCTAATAAAATTTGCATCTAGCAATCGATTAATTTCTTCTTTAATCCAATCATACATATTAGGATTGAAACGCCTAGCAGTTTGTTTAAAAAGCCTAAAACCAGGCTTAATAGGCAGCCGATGTTTAACTAACTCGCGGCTTAAACCAGGCATCTCTTGATAGTTCCATGCAAAACAATCAACATACTCTTTCAACAGCTCGATTAATTCAGCTTTATAATCCGCTTTCAAATTTTTGTTTACAAACGTCGGCCTAGGAATAGAACCATCACCAATATCAATCTCCTCTAATAGCCTTGTCCTAATTTACTCATATCATCAAAATCCTCAATGGCCTCACACATATCGTTCTTTTGTGCCCGATAGTGCTCAAGTCTCTGCTGCAACTATTCTAAACTATTCATCAATTTACAATAAATGGTTTAGCCGATACTCAACCGGCTTTAAAACAGCAGGCACAAAGCCATCTCTAGTACAACTAATCATCTCATAATCAGAAATATCTACACCTGTTAAGCACTTGACATGATCATGCATAGACATGGTAGAACCATCAGCCACAGCAACACAAACCGATGTATCTCCATGCACAACCTCAATGTCTTCGTCAACCCATTGAATAAGAAACTGATGCAAACTAGAAGGTACGCATCTATTTGCATGAATTCAATCACGACCCAATATCAAACTGAAATTACCTTGGGCCTCGGCGACGAAGAAAGCAGTAGCCAACATCTTGCTCCCAATGGTGAGCTCCATAGAAGCAACGCCCTTAGCACTCATAGGCTCGCCTCCTTCCACACCACTGACAGTCATGTTGGTCTTGATCAGCTCATCATCTAATCCACCAAGCTTCTTGAACATAGAATAGGGCATCAAATTGACGATTGCCCCGGTATCAACAAGCATCCTGGAAACTAGCTTTCCATTAATGTGACCCTTCATGTACAGCGCCTTTAGATGATTTTCAGAATCCTTTGGCCTTTTAAATATAGCTTCTTTTGGACCAAAGTCTAGATGAGCCATCTCTTCCTCCGGAATGATGTAATAATCCGAAGAAAGATACACCACATTAGCATCAATATTCATACGATCAGGAGATGAATCATAATCAACAAGCTGCTCATCGTTCTCATTCTGGAAACCCGATGATAGCCTCTGATCAAATGTTGAAGTAACAAAAATCTCAGACGCAACGCGAGACGGCCCTGGATCAGCAGAAACCGGTACCACCGGATCCAAAACTGGTGCCACCGGTTTTGGCGCAGCAACTGGCACCGAGGGGGCTAAGACCGGTTCCACCGGTTTAGAATCCAGTGCCACCGGATTTGGCTCTGGATCTTCAATTTTCTTCCACCCCTTGTCTGGAGGAATCATGGGCCTGTACTTGTTGAAGTGCTCCTCCCTCTGCTTCTCTAGTTCCTTCTCCTTCTATTCTTGAAAGCGAAGCCGCTGCGACTTCCTCTTTTGCGTGCGTGTCAAACCTGGAGGACACCATCTTGGCATGAAGTATTTAGATTTATCAATTTTAACCTTTTTACCCTCATCGGGTTCTGCAGCAACACTTTCTTGGACTGATGGCTTAGCTTCATCATCAATCAAAACTGATATCTTGTTATCATCCTTTAGATTCACACTGAAATCATCAATTTGAATCACATCATCCGCAGTAGTCCTTTCTTGATCGACATCCATCTTCTGAACAACTTACTCCACCTTCTTAGGCTGATAAACTTGCTTGGGAGGAGATGGCTGCCTGTTCTGGGGAAACCGGTTCCACTGGTTTTGAAAACCGGTGCCACCGGTTTTGGGTGGCACGTCCCAACCTGATCGACGAGGAGCCGAACGGTTATCCACCAACCTCTCATGTGCTGGTACTCTGTCATTACCCCATCCTGGATGAAAAGGAGGATATTGCATGGGGTACAAAGACATGTGCCTCCCATTATAATCCCATATCGGATATGAAGAATTGTAATGTGGAGGCATCCATGGCATGGCTTGGTATTGATTTTGCTGATGATAAAAATTAGCTCCATCACCCTTCTATCTGTTATTCGCCCTTGGAGGCGAAATTGACTTTTCTTGATGCATGAGTGACCTCTTCCTCTTTTTTGCCGGCCAATCCTCATCAACTGGCCTTTGATTAGCATATTTGGAAAATAACTGGTCAAAGATCGGCTTTAGTTTTGCAACTTTACCCTGATCTTTGGCCGTATTAATTTTTCAGGTTCCAATCTCAGGACGCTTTGGTTTTAACATTTTTGGACGTCCCTGACCAAAACCGGTAGTACCAGTTTCAGAAACCGGTGGCACCGGTTTGTCCTGCGCAGCAGGCTCAAACGGTGCTTTGGATGTTCCTTGCCCCCCGAGATCCGTGACTCTTGCAGTGATCTTGAAAGTCTCTCTGCCATTGGGGGTTTTCTCACACAGCACTTCCCTGACAATTGATTTTCCTTTCAAATTTTCAGGTTTTGGTTTCTCATCACCCACAACAATATTTTTTCCTTTGGTTGATTCAACTTGATGCGACCGAACCAGAACCTTAGGAGGTTGCATCTCAAGGGTGTTGACAAGAAAAGGTGATTTGTCAACCTGCATCTCATGTAGTGTCAAACGTCCTTCATTTAAGGCCGATTGCACCTGTCGACGGAAAACATTGCAATCATTAGTAGCATGAGAGAAAGAATTATGTAATTTACAATATGCCCGCTTTTTAAGTTCTTCAGGTGAAGGAATAGTATGAGATATTTTAATGTTTTCGTTCTTTAACAATTCATCAAAAATACGATCACACTTGGAAACATCAAAAGCAAGTCACACTTCTTCTTGCCGATTCTTTTGAATTAGCTTAAGAGATGGACATGTGTATGATTTATTCTTAGAAGGCCATAAAAGTTTAGCAATATACACATCTTCATCATCGTCCGAGCTACTTGAATCGTAAGTAACAACATGAACATTGGAACGATGAGTCTTATATGTATCTTTAGCACTTTTAATTTGGTTTTCAGTAGCTAAAACTCTTATTTGCACTTGATTAACTGAAAAGTGTTCAAAGCCTTCTATTTTCTCTTTAATAAAGGATCTCAAACCATTAAAAGCAACATCAGCAAGATCCCTTTCAGACAATGACAAATTAAAGCATCGGTTCCTAGTTTCTTTGAATCGTTTAAAATAATCTACAACAGATTCATCCATTTGTTGTTTAACCGATGTTAAATCTATCAATTTTAACTGAGCACTCCCACTATAAAAGTAATCATGAAATTTTTGCTCTAATTGATTCCATGAATTAATTGAGCCGGGAGTTAATGAAGAAAACCAAGAGAAAGCAGTTCCAGTCAAAGATAATGAAAACAAGCAAACTTTCAAAGCATCACTAGAACTAGCTTCTCCTAGTTGAGCAATATATTGGCTAATGTGTTCCCATATGGTCTTACTATCATCACCATTAAATTTAACAAAATTAGGAACACGCCAATTATTAGGATAAGGAACATAATCAAAACTAGGAGAATATGGTTTTTGATATAACCTTGAGTTTCCCACATCAATACCTAGTTTATCCTATACCATAGTAGCTAACTCGTCCTTTAACTTATAAAATTCAGCATATAAATTGGACCGAGCTAAATCTGATTGCCCTGTGGCTGTACTTTGAGCTTGAGCAACATGAGGCATGCGAGTAGGACCTTGCCGCAAATATTGATGATATATATCATTAGAAACCCCACTAGAATTAATAGGTTGATTAGGTATAGGAGGTGATGTATAAGTACGTGTTTCAATATAAGCAGATCTACTAGCTACCTCTGTATTTCGGTTAGGGACTACCGAAAGAGGAGCCGAAACGGGCGGTGCTGACTGCTCTGCAGCCTGGGCGGCAAAACCGGTGCCACCGGTTTCTAGAACCGGTGTCACCGGTTTCACCGTGGCTGGTGAAACTTGCTGCGGCGACGGTATTTGTCCTGAATAAAAACTAGCCGGCATGCCATACAGAGGATTTTCAGGTAATTTTTCTGGCATAGCCGACACACTTGCATGCGTATTCTCATGTTGCATAGGTGGTAAATTTTGTGAATAATAAGAAGACTCTACCAACCTATCTTTTCAATTTTTTCTATCCTATCCATAAGAGTACTTACTACTTCATCAGTATGTAAAAATGCAGTAGTAAGGTCATCATTAGGCTTAGGACCAGAAGGCTCAGGTGGGTGAACAGTTACCGGAGGTATTTCTTCCACCTTCTTGTCCTTCATCATGAACGCCGGTATCATAAATTCGTGAGTTCTTGTCACCTTGCCGTGGCGATCCTTCTTCAGCCCCATCATGAATTGATGTTTGAAGAACTCTTGGGCTGCTTCAAACTTCTGGCGTTCCTCCTCGCTGAGCTCCTCCATGGAGGCCACAACGATGTTCTCCTTGTCAAGTTCTGCAGTAGATCCCATCTGGTTAGGGTTTGATAAATCGGTTATTAAAACCAAGATTTCCAAATTCCCCAGCGGATTCGCCAAAAATATGTTGACGTCTTTTATGATCAACACACCGATTTGCGCTAGAACGCGAGGATCCGCAACGGATCAGTTACCTGCAGCAGGCCGAGCGAAACCGGTACCACCGGTTTTGGATTCTGGTACCACCGGTTTTTTAGGGCTTGCTGAGTGAGCCTAAGATCGCCGGCCCGGGAGGGACCCCGTCGGGGCAGGCGCGCCTAGGGTTGCTCCGAGGTCGGCAAGGCCACTCAGAACGCCGTCAACGCCATGGAGACGAAGTACGAACAGAAAATTAGGGTTAGAAAACCTAGAGTTTAGAGATGACAAAAAAAGTAAAGGTATATTGATTTGATCGATTGGATAACCCCTCAATCGGCCGTGGCCTTTTATATTTATAGGGTGGGGAGGTCTTGCCCCGCAAGAAAAGCCCTATTACAACTCGGACCCACAAAAGAATCCAATTCTACTAGGACTCAGGGAAAACCGGTGCCACCGGTTTCCAAATCCGGTGCCACCGGATTTGGTTGCCAGATAGGCAATGGGCGACCAAACTGGTTCCACCGGTTCTAGAAATCCGGTTCCACCGGTTTTGCTGACAGAACCATCCTGTGCCATTTTTGATCGTCAACAACCTGCATTTGAGGAAACATATCTGAATTTTTATGCCAACGTACACGAGGTGTATATATATCATCAAACTGGAAGCTCATTCATCATTCTCTCTGAAAAAAATGAGCAGAACATGATTGTAGATGCAGAGAAAAAGACTAGTGGCAACAATGTTGAAGAGATTTTGAGGGACTGGCACTGCTTGTTTATTCGATCTATGTGTGGTGCATTGCGTTGGCGGGTTGGCTCCTTATCTTAATCCATCTCAGAGTTGAGGTAATGCAGAAATCTGTTCGATGCCAGCCAGCTTAATTAATACATCTTCAGGTTTGAGTCATATTTCTTCTCTTCCATGCCGTTAGCTCCACCCCCTTGGACCACCTTGGCAGGACAAAGGTTTCTGGGCCTAAAATCTTTGAGCAGACAGGTAAAGGTTTTTGGTAGAAACCTTGTCTTCAGATTGCTCTGCTCATATCGTAGGCACACACTATATGGTCGTTTGTGCTAAATGGGTTTGCTTGATAACCCTCACAATTGCAGAAAACTTAGAAGGATAAAAGCTTCTTAAGCTGGGCCATGCACTTCGGAATTGCAGTAAGGCAGTAACATTCTCTCTACTCCATTATGATTTCAATCTGCCTCTTCTAGCTAGCATGGGATATATATATCGAGTAGTACTGCATGTTGTAAGAGGATATTCTTTGCTCGCATAATCTTTCCTATAGCTTGGAGCCGTATATACTGATCGTATCAGAAGGCATCTCATCAGGTAGAAGCATCTAATTTGGAACTAGAGTTTATGCCTTCACCGCACACAGCTGTGATTGTGCACTGGCTCTTGAGTCGTTTCTGTGGTTATCCTAGATTTTCAGCACAGAATCAAGTACAAGAAGTTTGTGCAGGCAGGAGCAAGCACGGCAATCATTGTACAATTAATTGATGCATATGCAGTTTACGTGGCAACAAGGTAATCAACTGCAGTTGCTAATGATCATGTTTGATGGTTGCCTGACCATAGAAAATTTTACCTACAGTTGTCACCTGCTATCAGTTGTCACATGCATATCGTTGATCAACCTGCTTTCTTAGCATATCCCAGACAGTGGGACAGATCCAACAGCTGTGCACTTGTGCAGATGAGCCACAGCCAAGCCATTGAAAACTAACAAGCAAATTTGCTTGTCTAAAACAGGCTAGATTTTTCTATAACCATCATTTTTGTATCTCATTCGTGGTGATACATCGCATCAAGCATCTAGCACTCTATCAGGGCACGGGGCACCTCTAATCAAGGACAAAAGCATCTACGTTGGTACCCGGGAAGCGAAATAGTTAATCTTAGTTCTGGCGGTTGACTAGGAATGTGAAAAACGAGCTGTTGCAATCCTGAATCGCAGTTGACTAGGAATGTGAAAAACATTTTCTTTTCAGAGCAAGTGGACTAGTGGACTTGAAATATTGCCTGAAGATTTAACTTACCCCAACATGTGAAGAACTACCTCTCCTCTTCATTCTTTGTCTACTACTGTAGTACCCATTTTACGGAATGATTCTCGCTATTTCTGAATATGCAGACTGCACAGGGAACCATAAGATGCAGCAGAGCAAGCAGTCAATCCCTGACGTTGAATTCAACAAGGTGAATAGGTGATCATGCAATGCAAGCTCACTCTGGAACTCCCAACAAATTATGCATAAGGAATGCGCATGGAATGTATTACAATATTACTAAGGGTTATGTTTGATGATTATCTGCTTGTAGTTTTTTTTTTACTCCACTAGGTAGTGCATACTCCCAGCTGTCACATACCATCGATTGACTTGACTTCTTAGCATATGCCCGACAGATGAGTGAGGCAAGCCATATACAAAAATGTAGCAAGAAAATTTACATGTTGAAATCAAGAAAGATTTATCTATTATAAATAGCACTACTTTTGTCTCATGTTTGTGGAGATACATCGCATCAGGCATCTATCATGACACCTCATCAAGAAGACAAGAACAAAAGCACAAGTACGTTGAAAATCAGTAACCCAAACAGTGTATCCCATAATTATGCACAACTTGGCATAGCGGCGATTGGTTTGCTAAAAGTAATCGGGTTGGATCGACGTTTCACCTGCTTGGAAAGTTCCAGTGGTTGATTATGAACACTACCGGAGAAGGCGCTATCGGTCACGGTTCGTAACCCTCATAGGTACCGGTTCTGGAACCGGTACCGCGACACCGTGACTAAAGGGATCGGCCTTTAGTACCGGGTATTTACCCGGTACCAAAAGGGTGCCTTTGGTACCGGTTGATAACACCAACCGGTACCAAAGGGGACCGCCCCTCCCCGTCCCCGTCCCTTTTTTTTCTTATTTTCTTTTCCTTTTCTTTTTCTGTTCCTCACAGTTTCCAAACTCAATTTCATTTCATTCCAGCATCAAACAATCAATCAGAGAATAATACTCAAACATTTTCCAAACTTCAATCTTGAACCCAATCACAAACAAATTGATCTACAATATCGAACCAATCACAAACATATTGATCTCAT
>CM014277.1:1576137-1596184 GCA_004135705.1 Alloteropsis semialata | reverse complement strand
ATGCTCAAAATGATTACCTTCTGTTCCAAGGAGAATGACTGAGAACAAGCACCATGAAGGAATTCCATGATCTTATCTTGTGTTTGCTTCTCACTGAGATAACTGACAGCTTCATTCGCGAAGTTTTCACAGGCTGAGCATATTGGGCTGCTACTCTTGAGATGGACAGGAGTTTTGGTTGAAGAAATCTGCTCCTTGTAGAACAGGCCGTCATCTGGGAGTTCAGTTGTGTCAAGATCAAGAAAAAACTAAAAGCAATAAATCGGGTATGGTAATTTTGCAGGCAAAAGAATCAGAGCTCTAATAAGGAAGGGGCATTTCATTTGTTTGGAGCACAAATAATTAGTTGTGCCTAGAACTTGGCCCCGAGAATTAATACTTGAGAGAAATAAGATGTGCGACTAAGTGAGCTATAAAATTGGGTTCTCCATGTGGTTTGCTGAGACCATAGAGGCCATCATCCTTGCATTATACTGCGAGCAGAAACAGAAAACTCCGGGATTTGTTACCAATCTACTGTGGTAATGCCAAGCCGTTAACTGTGATCAAGCTGTCTTATCTATCTATGATACCAAGGTAACTGGCATATGAGGGCTAGGAAAAATAACAAATGCCGAATCCCAATTCCCAACTTGAAGGGAGTAAAGTACCCTAGACATACATGTGCTATTATGAAGGCGAAGAGTATGGGTAGGAAGGCTGTGGAGGAGTAATTAGGAAATCCATACCAGCATCCTTGGCTTGGGCACGTCCCGAGGCGACAAGCAGCAAGAGAAGCAAGAAAAAGAAGACAGGTGCCTTGGATCCCATGGTGTGTGTTTTCCGCTTTCCCAACCTGCCATGAACAGAGATTACAGACATAATTCTTCGAGTTAATTAGGAGCCGAGAAGGCGTCGCATCCAAATCCAGCAGAGAAGACGAAACCAATATCCCCAAGACTAATCGACTGAAGAAACGATCGGCGATGGAGGGGCAGGGGAACGGAAAGCAATCAAGCATGGGGCAAATCAGTCGGCGGAAGAAATTATTAAAGACGAAACAACAAATCGAACAAACCCGCCAATCGCCAACGGAATTGCAGACCACGGGCACAGGATTTTGAAAAGGAAGAAAAAATCACCTCACCTCACGGAACCAACCAACCAGATCGAGGAGCAGCGGCGAGGAACGGAGTCAATGAAATCGAAGCCGCGCGCGTGGAACTAGCTAGAAATCCACCGTGCGGGGGCGGAGGCCGGTAGTAGCGATTGGCTATACTTGCCGATTCGGTTGGCGTTGCGTGCCGGATTTCGAATCCGTTCCGTAGTTCAGTTCCCTTCGAGTAGCTGCCAACGCAAGAAATAGTCCTAGTACAATTATTACAGTTACCAAAAAATTATTATTATTATTATTATAATATTGAATGAACTGGGATGGACTAGTAGTAGCGGCCCAAGAGAGGCCCAATTCTCCTTAAAAATACGGCGTCCCAAAACAAAAAAAATACGGCGTCCCAATAAAAAAAGACGTCGACAGCAGGGTTCGAACCTGCGCGGGCGAAGCCCAACAGATTTCAAGTCTGTCTCCTTAACCACTCGGACATATCGACGACTCTGACAGAAGGATTTATAAATGGCTAAATCATATCAGTTATCTGCGCCATTGCCGGTTTCTGTTACAACAAACAAGCATGCATTGGTAACATAGTATTTTTGCTTTTACTATACACGGCATTGCTTTGTGTGTAAGGACCGATGGTTCACCCTGTATCCATCGGTAACACTTGCTGTTGTCCATTTAAAGTCTCCCCCACGGCGCATTAGCTATTTTACCTCTCCATTGTTAAAAGTTGCGTTTTCTAGTAGTGCTATCACATATAACATACGAACATGCATTGGCAAGAGTTGTGAATAAGCTACCGTTGCAAAGGTAGCAATGGATGTATCTAGGTGCTAACAAGGCATAGGCATGTATGCATCGCGTTTTGGAAAAGCTGAAAATCGGCAGAATCTATCAGCAGAAAAGCTGAAGATCTTCTAACAGGCAATACTAAAATCGGTAGAATCTATCAGGGGGTGCGACAATGGAACCCCTACCTCAGATCTCCTACCTCGAGGCCTTGGTCATGGGGAGGGAAACAAAAAAAAATGGAATATTTGATACAAATATGGGATGGATATAAAAAAATTGTTGGATAAATAATCAAATAACTAGGCACATTGCATAGGTGAGTCTTCTAGCCCTACTAGAAAATGTTCCAAATAACAACTTTTTTAGAATGGTTGTGGAAAAATTCAAGGGCTCACGTCGCACGATCCGACGGATAAGAAGGTGTAGGAACCAGGAGGAACCAAAATGAGAGGAACCAGTGCATACCAAAATGGTGGGCCATATGCACCGGGTGCATACTCAATTGGTGGGACCCGCACCGGGGAAGTTGAGGTGGGAAAAATGTCTTTCTGATTTTTTTATTTGATCAAGGGTACAATAGTAAATTGATAATTGTGGGGATAACGTTTAGAGTACTATAGTTTTGAATTGAATTGCTGATCAAGTACTAGAAAATGTTCCAAATAAATTAAGAAATCAAATTTAAAAATTTTCACGCCAAGAAAATAGTAATATATTTCAAAAAACATAAAAATGGAAAGGTTTAAGTTTTGAGAAATAATTCAAATATACAAAGTAAATCTAGATTAGCAAATTTAAATAGTAAATACACTAAATATTCGCACAAATTTTTTGAATAAGACGAGTGGTCAAACTTGGGATAAAAAGTCAAATAAATCATAATTTGAAACGGAGGGCGTAGCAACGAGTTGTGCAGCTTAATTTCCACAGACAAACTCGTGCACAAGATCGGCGTAGGGATACTCCTGGCATCATATATGCAACTGCAACAGCCCTGCCAATTTTGATAAAAGATTACAGCAACAGCATTGTCACAGTATCATTGATGAGGCGAGGTGGCAGCCCCATAGACTCAAAACCGACAGTGCAGTCTCACGTATTAGCACCAAATACATCAGCCCTGTCCGTGGTATTATATATATACTTGACAGGCCTGACGACCACCACTTTTTAAGCGTGATATTACTCTTGAAAATTAGAAAATTGCAGACGGTGTAGTGTTTGACAGGCTCCAACGGGGAGATCAGGAAGAACTGCAGATGGATTAATTAATTAAGCAGAAAGCGCATGCTATCCAGCTGGCTTTTCAACGTAATGTTTTGCAAGTCTAATTTGTAATCTTTCAAATTTTATTTGCACAATTGTGAAATCAAGCCGTACCAAGTGTTTGTTTGTTTAAATAATTAATCTATCATTAAATTTGTTCTCTACAGTTTTTAGAAAATGCCGTGCAATACAACATGCCACATTTAGTTTGATATATACTAACGTGACGACCCTACAATATATCTGGAAATACAGCTTAATTAGTAGGTCTAAACTTACACAGTTATTTATCAGCTGAAATTTCTGACCCCAATAAAGCTAGCTAGGACTCGTCCAACCTTGTCATCAAATGTTTGACCATCCGCAACTGGCATGCATGTTACCTCATGTTCTTGGAGATCCATGATAGGCTTAATTAGTCATCGGAAGAGACATATGCATGTTACCTTCATCATTGTATTATTTTGTTTAATTTGTTGCATGGGTTTATCGATCCATGGTAGGCTTAGTCCGCATCACGATATTGCATGGCGGAATTATTATAAGATCATATATACGAAGTAAAGCAAGGAAAATGCATATATGGATCGAGATCATGGTTGCAAAAGTACGTGATCAAACCAACAAACGAGATTATTCTAATATAGCTCACGAATTCATCATATATATATAATTAAGCACACAATCTGATATCTACCCTATATAATCCAACGATACGAACGGCCAAAATTAAAGGAGAACAAATCTTAACTAGTACTAATCCAAAACCAACTAATAATAACCTAGCTACCTAGCAATAATAATGCAACCAAGAACTAATAAGGAACTACGTACTAATATAAGATCCTAGTAGCTATATAGGCTAGCTAGATGGCCAAGAAGTCCTGGATGGGTGGTCGCAGTTGATCCATGACGGCGTTCCACCCTGCCTGCGTCGGGTGCAGGTAGTCCCAGTAGAAGTGGGTGTCCGGGCTGGAGCAGACGCTGTAGAGAGCTCTGCCGCTGCCGTCCTCCTGGCCGCAGTAGCCGCTGGGGTCGGAGGTGTCGCAGCAGGGAGTTGAGCCGGACCTGGATCGGGCGGCGGCGTCGAAGGCGGCGTAGAGGTCGAGCAGCAGGACGTCGTCGAGCTGGGCGAGCTTCTGCCTGAGGAGCGTGTTGTGCGAGGTGGCGATGGCGTTGCCGCGGCCGTCGCACTGGGCGTAGCGGCTGGGCCTGGCGCGCCACGGCGTGCAGCCCACAGGGGGCAGCGAGTTGACCAGGACCTTGGACACGCCCAGGTCCTGGAGGCGCTTGACGGCGTCGACGATGCCGTCCGTGACGTCCCCGATGTAGGCGTTCATCTGGGCGGAGCTGGTGCTGTCGCTGACGTGCGAGTAGTCGTGGCCGCTGGCGACGGAGATGAGCGCGACGGATTGGTCCAGGTCCTGGTCCTGGATGATCCGGCGGCTCACCAGCCGCCTGAGCTGGTCCACCTGCCTTGCCAGCGCCGGCTCCTCCTGCGGGCCGTTCAAGGCGCCGGAGAAGGGCATTGCGAAGTTGACACCGGATTCGTCCACGTCGTTGGGCGTGTACGGCGGAGGGGACTCATCGTTCCCCAGCATCATTGCTGCATGCATGCATATACACGAATTGGATTAACTAGATAATTCGATCCATCAACAACCTAGCTAATAATTAATGAAGCAAGCATGCATCTCTGACTCTGATAGGTAGATAGATTTGTACGTACCGAGGTAATCTGATTGGACGAGGCCGTCGGAGAGGCGGCCGGTTGCCGTGTTGCGGTGAGCCGAGTCGGAGCTGCCGTAGGGGTAGTACCACCCACGCGACGCCCTGCTCTTTGCTGACCTCGGCACGTTGCCGACGTCGACGAAGGAGTCGCCCAAGACGAACAGCATGTAGTCCTTCTTGCGCCCTTCGCGGTGGCGCCGGGCCTCCACCACTACATGGCCGCCGTTCAGATCCAACACGAGGAGGAGGAGGAAGAAGCAGACGGCCAAAAGTATCTGCTTCATCGTCATCAACAACCTAACAACGACGTACCACTCTTGGTCTTGGCTGAGCTGAATGCAAAAACCACAGGACCTTGGTCGCTATTTATATCCACCCAATGCAACCTACAGGTTAACAAGCTAGCTTACGGATAGAGATCATGCATTATATTTAAACGAGTACTACTTAACCTGCCATGTTAATTACGACTTACTGCTGCTGTCTCTTAATCGATTTCCAGCCCGTGCTAATTACGAATTAACACACCCTAGCTCCCGCGACAACAAGCAAGAAGTGCAGCTTGTTACGTCTACATGGTTGCTCTACGTGTGCTGCTCTCCATCTCCAACTTAACATAAGCCGTCCATCTTTTCTTTTGGACCAGTAGTATAGCTTGGGATTCTATCCACATATGCATGCATGGCTGGCCAACTTTAGTTATTTGCTTATACGTAGTACCCAAAAAAAAGGAAGCCCCACAGCCGCCCACTACTACAGAAACCATTTTTCAAGTCACTATTTTCACAGCCGGTTTTTTGAAAGTGGCGCAGAAAATATTATCACAGTCGGTTTTTCTAGTGCTGCGGCTGGGAAAGGAAAAACCGGCTGTGATAGGTGGTTTTCACAGCCGGTTTTTGAGCCGAACCGGCTGTGAAAAGGGCTCGGTTTTCACAGCCGGTTCGGCTCAAAAACCGGCTGTGAAAACCACCTATCACAGCCGGTTTTTCATCTGACAAAACCTGACATTTGCAGGCTTTTTTCACAGGCGGTTTTTAAGAAAAACCGGCTGTGATAATGCATTTTCACAGCCGGTTTTAAAAAACCGGCTGTGAAAATGGCGCACCCATATATGTGCTGCCTCCCCTCCCCTCCTTCTTCCCCAACCCGACACAAACACCATTTTCACCATTATTTTTGTAATCATTATTTAATATTCAAACCTTCTATGTACTATTATTAATTTTATGTAATGTTAAAACCTTCTATGTACTATTATTAATTTTATGTAATGTTTCAACATTTACTTCCCTCTATGTAATAATTATAACCTCCTTGTGGAAGGGGCACTTTCATTGAGGGTGTCATGGAACTCTACCGAGAGGAATCTGGATTCCACCCGGCCTTCGCCTTCTGCCAGCGCCACCATGGGTTCCGGACCCGATCTGCGCACTCTGGGTGCTTCGTGACGCTTCGCATTCTTCGGGCGTTCGTCATCTTCTTGGCGGTTGTTCTTTCCCCTGAACTGGGCCTGTTCGGCTTCGTCTGCCGAAGCTTCAAGATTGACGACATCCATCAACTCGCCAACCGTCCTGGAGTCGACCTTGAAGAGGGTGCGAAAGAATGTGGTGTTGTAG
The DNA here is from genome assembly GCA_004135705.1 of Alloteropsis semialata. NCBI lineage: Eukaryota > Viridiplantae > Streptophyta > Magnoliopsida > Poales > Poaceae > Alloteropsis > Alloteropsis semialata. Next base: position 1,589,680 of record CM014277.1, on the reverse strand, counting down.
AGGCCACGCCTAAACACGTCGATGACATCGCGATCCTTGATGTCGGTGAGCTTGTTGCGGTTGTCGAAGAAGCGATTTGTGTATTCTCGCAGGCTTTCTCCCTTCTTCTGCTTGACGTTATCCAGATCGAATTCGGACCCCGGGCAAGTGTAGCTGGCATGGTAGTTTTTAGTGAAGGCTTGGCAGATATCTGCCCAGCTATCGATGGAGTCTCGAGGGTGGCCCTCGAGCCACAATAGGGCCTCTTTGCCGAGCATCACAGGGAAGTAGGCGGCGGCTTGGTCGTTGGATCCATGGGCGGCCTTGACCGCTGTGTGATATGTCTTGAGCCAGAGCTTGGAGTCGGAGCGACCGTCAAACTTCTCGCCTTGGCCGGCTTGAAGGAGTCAGGCCAGTGGACGGCTCGGAGCCGGGCGGTGAAGGTGGCGAAGCCGTCGAAGTTGTAGTCTTCATCATCATGGCCATGCTGCCCATGCGGGGCTGCTGGCCATGCTCGACTCGGGGTCGGGTATCGTCACGTCGTTGAGGCTGTGGCCGTGGTTGCCTGTCGTCCCGAGGGGGCCCATACTGGTGGTCATAGCGCTCGCGCTCCATGAAATCATGAACCGCACAACGCTCTTCCTCTTCTGCTTCCGTGTCGTCGGCGTCATCTGGTTGGGCTCGGCGATCTGGTTGGCCATAGTCGCGGTCGTACCGTGCGTGACGTTCGAGCTCGGTCACGTTGCGTTTGCGGTGGTGGACATTGAGGTCGCCGCGGATGTCGCGGAACATTGTCCCGTAGGCGATCTCGGAAGTCGCCATCCGGTCGTCAGCGGGGCGGTTGCGTCGCCTGGCTCGTGCGCGAGGGTCGGCGTCAGGACGCCTATCATCGGTACCTGATATCGGATGTTGCGATGATCTACATTGTGTGGGTTGCGCCTTTCCTGTTCGTCCACGTTGTGGTGGTTTTGGGCCACCTCCTCATTGATGATAGGAAGTGGGGGGCTCCTCTGGCGAGGTCGATCCCTGTCCAATCTACTGTAGGCAGAGCGATCGCTGACGGGACGAGCCGAGTGAGCCCGACCAGATCTAGATCTGGACCGGTATGAGCGCTCAACTTGTTCTTGGGTGGCCTCGAGGCGTGCCCTAGCACGACAGACCTCAGGGGTATCCACCAAGTGCTCCAATTCGGTGAAATTTGCCATGATGTTGGCTTGCAGGGTACGGAATGCACCGCGGACCCCATGGAAGTCTGCCTCCAGGTTGCACGGGTCGATGCGCTCGTTGAGCGGGTTGCCTAGGTTCCCTTGGCCCACTGGCGTTTGTTGCCCTGCAGCTGCGCCAGCGGCGAGGTTCTCTGGTGCGGTAGTAGCTGGAGCTGCCCCATTGGGAGGTTGGGCCTCTAGGGCACGTCGGTGGGCCCGGTCCACGTTGAGCTCGCGACGTCGTTCTCTGGCCGAGTCAGTTTCGCCGTCTTGAGTAGACTGGTCCTCAGAAACGAAGACTTCACGCCCCAGAGGCGTGATGTAGCCGAAGTCATCGCTCGGCTCGGATAGGGCCGGTAGGAGCACGCTTGTGGCGACTTGAAACTCCACGCAGTCCGGAGATTGGGTGGGTCCTCAAATCAGATCTGAGGCATGCGCTTATGCAGCTGCGCCGAGTTGGTCGCGGCCACGTTGCGGAGTCCTAGCGGAGATTGGTCGCTGGGTCGGCATAGAGCTTCCTCTGACATGGCGATGCACTTGGAAATGGTGTCGTTGATGCGATGTAGTCCGGCGAAGAGTTCGTCGAGAGCGGGAAGCCTGCGCCGAGGGAGCAGGTCCGAGACCTGATCATGCAGAGCCATCTCGTCGAACCACTAATGGAGCGGGGCGACGATTTGGGGCAGGACCACTAGGGTGGCCGGTCTGGAACCGGTTGATGTTGTGGTGGTGCTGGGCGACGTCCCAGAGTCGATGGAAGTGGTGTGGCACTCAGCAAAGAAGCTTATCCCCTCAAGTTGCTCAGGGCAGGCCTTGAGGCTCTCAGGGAAGACAACATGGGGACGATCTGCCATCGAGCTAGCTGTAGATGCTTCGCGATCTCCCCTACCTGGGTGCCAACTGTCGGACCTAAGGACCGGCAATCCACAAGGGGTACCTAAGTGGTAGATTTGTAGGCAAAGGTGATTGCAGAGCTAGGGAGGTTGAGATAACACAGGAGTAGCAGAGTTTGTACAGGTTCGGGCTACCCGGAGGTATAATACCCTATGTCCTGTGCTCGGTGGTTTGGAATTGATTTGCTCGGCAAAACTCTGGGGAGCAATGGTGAGTTTGTGGTTACAATGGGGAAGAGTTGTGTATCCCTCACGGGGTCACCCTAGGTCGCCTTATATAGGCCGACGGCCTAGGGTTTATAAGTCGGTTATCTCTAATCCTATCAGGTTACAACAAAGAAAACCAATCTGAGTCGGTTGCAACATAATCTCCGTGATCTCCAGGCGGGATCTGAGTATCACACCGCACGTCTTGCGGGCTAAGTCTTCACCAGTCTTGTCTGTCAAGTTCGGAGATCCTCGCCACCTTCATCACTCGGCTCCGATCCGTCTACTGGCCTGACTCCTTCAAGCCGGCCCAAGTCGAGAAGTTTGACGGTCGCTCTGACCCCAAGCTTTGGCTCAAGACATATCACACAGCGGTCAATGCGCCCATGGATCCAACGACCAAGCCGCCGCCTACTTCCCTGTGATGCTCGGCAAAGAGGCCCTATTGTGGCTCGAGGGCCACCCTCGAGACTCCATCGATAGCTGGTCAGATCTCTGCCAAGCCTTCACCAAAAACTACCAAGCCAGCTACACTCGCCCGGGGTCCAAATTCGATCTGGATAACGTCAAGCAGAAGAAGGGAGAAAGCCTGCAAGAATACCCAAATCGCTTCTTCGACAACCGCAATAAGCTCACCGACATCAAGGATCGCGATGTCATCGACGTGTTTAGGCGTGGCCTCTACGACACCACATTCTTTCGCACCCTCTTCAAGGTCGACCCCAGGACGGTTGGCAAGTTGATGGATGTCGTCAATCTTGAAGCTCGGGCAGACGAAGTCGAACAGGCCCAGTTTAGGGGAAAGAACAACCGCCAAGAAGATGACGAACGCCCGAAGAATGCGAAGCGTCACGAAGCACCCAGAGTGCGCAGATCGGGTCCGGAACCCATGGTGGCGCTGGCAGAAGGCGAAGGCCGGGTGGAATCCAGATTCCTCTCGATAGAGTTCCATGACACCCTCAATGAAAGTGCCCCTTCCACAAGGAGGCAAAGCGCACTTTCCATGAGTGCCACGCACTACTTAAAGAGCTCGACGCTCTACCCCGACCAAAAAGCAGCGCTACAACGACAATCCGCGCTACAACATGATAGTGCATCCATGATCCTTTTTGATTTTGGTTGATTAATGACAACACGCTTGAGTATCTAATATTTGCAATGAGGCATGTACACAGGTGATAGGTGAAAACAATAAAGAGCATATGGAGAAATGTGATATTCAAAAAGAGAAATGAAAGCATGAATGAAGCTTACACGAAGAATAATTTTTATTCTCTTGACATTGAGTTTAGAAAAACCGTACTATCAAGAGGGATGCTGAAAAACTAGCTTGGTGATAACAAGGTGCTCAAATATGAACTAACTTAACCATAAGAGACACCTTGCACTTGCACTTCACTTGGGAAATTATTGAGAGTGCTTTACCTGGAAAGTTTCGGAGTTTTCGAAGAATTGTTCGGAGTCTCCGAAGATTGGTGACTGGAGATTGGTGTTCTCCAGAAAGTTCGGAGACTCCGGAGATTTTTGTGGAGACTCCGGAACTTAACAGGTCTAACAGCTAGTTTCGGCTGATGTGCCCCCTCCTTTTAGCTCTCTCTGACCTCATTTCGAACTGAAGCTTCCTTTAAGCATTCTAAGCCCCTCTCTACTCCCTCCTTGCTTCCAAGTGAGATTTGGTGAGAGATTGAGTGAGGGATTGAGTGAAGGTCAAGAGATTGTGCTCATGAGCTGATTCCCCATCCATTGAGTACCTTGTTCGTCGTCAAGCCAGTGATTCACGCATTTGTTACTCTTGGAGCTCCAAGCTCCTAGACGGCTAGGCGTCACTCAAGAGCAACCAATTCGCTGTGGTTGCCTTGGGAAGTTTGTATTACCCCTGCAGATTGAGTAAACCTTCGGGTTGAGTGGAGAAGAGGAAAGTGGTTTAATGGATAAACCCGCCCTTCGTGGGCTCCTCAACGGAGAGTAGGTTCCAGGTGTGGAGCTGAAATTCGGTAAACAAATCCTTGTGTCTCCTTGTGTTTATTACTTGTTCTTATGCTACTTGTTGCTACTTGTGTTAAATTCTAGAGTTTGGTCCCGATCTATCTTCTGAGAAGGTTTCTGCTACAAGTGTCACCTGAATTGAGTTGTATTCACCCCAAGGTTGTATGGTAATTTGGCTATTTGATTTTTGTTGAGGTTTGATCTGTCATAGTACTTTTCAGCATTATATTCGGACTCTCCGGAGAAATCTTCGGAGTCTTCGGACTTCTTTGGATTCTCCGGACATTTCTCCGGAGTCTCCGCATTTTCTGTGACTAACAGTTGTTTTGAGTGAAAATTTTCAGTTTCAACTATTCACCCCCCTCTAGTTGACATCCTAGGTCCTTTCATAACAACTATCACCGTGACGGTCATGACTACCGCAACCGCCGTGATGGCTACCATCGCGGTAACGACCGCCGCCGCGATGAGCAGGCTCATCGCGACGGGATGGCCTACAAGCTTATCGAGCTATCTCAAGCCACCAACTGAGTCGAGCTGAGCAACTCCTCTAGCTCGGTAGTGAGACGAGCCGAGCCAAGCCAGCTTGATATCCACCCCTACCGTCTGGTGGAGATGGTTTGTGAAGCAGTTCACGAGGCAGCGGTCAAGAAACACCAACTGAAGGTCCAAAATCCATGGGAGTCCTTATGGGCTGTAGGCCCGTTAGAAAATTGGGCCGGCAACTCTGACAGATACAAGGAAGAGGCGTACAGCTTAAGGAAACTAGTCGGCTACTAGAAAATAACCCAGCCTACTCATGTCAGAACTCTGTGTATTGTATCCGACTATGAGTTTGTATTTCTTGCCTTGTAGATCCTGTCTCCCGAGTATATAAGGTGAGGCAGGGACCTCTTGTAAAAACATAACCATCAATACGAAGCGATCCACCATACATGACGTAGGGTATTACGCTCTCTACTCGAGGCGGCCTGAACCTGTCTAAATTGTCTCGTGTTCACCATCGTGCTTCTGGTTCCGGCGAGGCCCTCACGAACAACTCGACTACTTAGGGACCCCCTATAGTAGGCTAGCCACTATAAAAAACCGACAGCTGGCGCGCCAGGAAGGGGCTCTCATCGAGAATCGTAAAGCAAGCTCGATGACACCAGTCATCATCAACTGCGACGCCGACATGGCGTTCAAGAAAGGCGCCACCTTCATCTTCGGTTCCTGGATCTGCACGGCGGATGACGCGGGCAACTTCGACCGCGTCCTCAAGTCGCCGACTCCGGAGCAACTCACCGACAAGCTCGATGAGATCGCGTCCCCGGGTCCGAATTCAACTCGGGCTCGGGGAACCTCAACTCCCAGTTCGATTCCAACACGGACTGAGAAGATTTCAAAGCGGACCAGGCAGTCTGAGTCGGTTCCTGAACCATTGGTCGCGCCGAAATCCAACAACTCAAAAACCCAGAAGAAGAGGAGCTCAGTCACTGCTAAGCGCGAGGCTGAAACCCCGAGCCAATTTCCCTTTGGACTCACGGGCACCACCTCCGTTTTCCAGGCGGCATCTTCAAAACAACTCCGATCTCAGGTCGAATTCGACGAACTCCCCTTAAGCGGGAAACAAGTCGGACTCGTCATTACTTCAACCCCTGAAGGAAGATTCATCCACTGGCCCGGACACAAACCAAAGCCTGGAGCAACACCGCAAGAAGACCTGGACATGTCTCGCATCATCGCGTGCATTGATCCACTCCCGTTTCAACACGGGCAGCCCCTGGATTCTTCAAGCGGGCGTGGCTCGACTGTCCCAGCCACCTCAAGCATGGGGAGCTACTCTCCAGGGCGCCAAGCCATGGTGATTGTTGGCCAAGAAGCAGAAGTCTCCAACGACGAACCAACAGTGGAAAACGAAGTCGAAGCTGACCGAAACCGGCGCAGGGAACGAAACGCTACTCGCGCAGAGCGTCGTCGCCGTGCTAGCCCCAGACTTCCTCCACAAAACCTCAATGAAAAATCCGTTCAAGTTGCGGGTAAGATGTCTACACCAACGCTGCAGCTAACATCCTGGCTGTCACAGCAGAGCTCGACAATATGGCGCAAACTCTGGATATCCAGAGGATGAAGACGATGCTCCAGACGGTGGCCATCTAGCATGACGCAATCAACTCTGCCAAGACCATCGCTAGGTCTAAAGCACCAAGTCATCATGCAAGCAGCCAGCCTGCCGATGGCGGCAACCGTAACAATCAGTCCCGTCACCCAAGCAGAGACCGCCGAGAGCACGGCAACGAGGGAGGCATGGTAGTCGGCACTGGAGGTAGAAATCACGGCGCCGGGCCTAGCCACCACGTTGCTCAACAGAGTCACAACGGTGGACGGGAAGGCAACAGGGACCAATGTTGCGAATAGCCCGCTATAGCGGGGCTATAGCCCCGCTATAGCCCCTGGAGAGAGGTGCCGCAACGCTATCACTCATTTTAGGGCTATGGCCGCTAAATGCGCTATAACGGGCAATAGCCCCGCTATTTGACATGCGCTATAGCGGGCAATAGCCCCAATGATGGCATGAAGCCATAAATTGATGAAGTTATGAACTCAATTTATGTTCTCGTGTGTTATGAACTTGTAATTTGTGATCTATCTTGTGTGTTTTACCTTATTTCTCATGTTTGCTTATGTAATGCACTCAAATATGTGCTAAAATTGGTTAAACATGTGCAAAGATATGATGAATTTTGGTGGTTTTGTGCAAAACGCTAAATGTTATAGCCCCGCTATTGCCCCGATAGCCTTTTTGGCAGGGAGCCGCTAAAATCCATAGCCCGCTATTCGCAACATTGACAGGGACAGAGACGCACGCCGCAACTACCACGATGATGACAGGGATTTGCGACACCAGCTGCAGAACAAGGATGCACGCACCGTCATCTCCGCATGAGCTCGTGACCGGGAAGAAGAAGAGCGCAGGTGGCACCAAGAGTATGACCAGATTTACGGGCCCCCAGGCTGAGGCTATCACAACCTTGGCAAATACAAAGGGTTCCCGGTCTTCTCAGACCGCATCCGCGCCACTTCCTAGCCCGACAAGTTCAAACCGGCTCATATCAAAAGATATGACGGAAAGCGTGACCCCGAGCAGTGGCTCCGCATCTACTACTCGGCAATCAAGGCAGCACGGGGCGACACTGATACCATGTGCACATACCTCCCAGTAGTCCTCGACCAGGCCCCGCTAACATGGTTAGAAGGGTCGAAGCCAGGCTCCATCGACTCCTAGGATGCGCTCTGCAAGGTTTTCATCAACAACTTCCAGGGCTTATGGCAGAAGCCGGGTACTCGTTTTGACCTAGCACAATGCAAACAAGGCCAGAACGAGTATCTATGAAGCTACAACCGCCGATTCTGGGAGAAGCGTTCAACATGTGTGGGCTTATCCGACCAAGACATCATTGACTGTTTCCACAGCGGCCTCACGGATCCCACGCTGCATCTTGATTTCGGGAGGAATAGGCCAAAAACACTGGAGGAGATGCGCGAGCTCATCGGTCACTGGGCTGACGCTAAAGACTTGCAGCGTGAAAGATTCAACCGAAACAAGTCGGGAGGCGACCGCAACAACAACAATGACCGCAACAAGGGCAAGCAAGTTGAGAACAGTGGCAAGCGCGACTTCAACGACAAGAAACGCAAGCGTGAGGATTCGGTCAACGTCGCTGAAAAAGGCCCTTCCCGCAGGAAGTTCGACAAACTACTCGACAAGTAATGCCCTTTTCATCGAAAGGACAAGCATTCGAGTAGGGAATGCTACGCGCTCAAGAAAGCCTTCGCCGTTGAAGGCGCTTCTAAACCCAACAACCCTGACGACAAAGGAGACAAGGGTGACAAAGACACCGGCTATCAACAAGCCGACAAGGTGGTCAACATCATCTTCAGTGGGATCACCCAGACTGAATTGAAGTGCAAGCAAAAGCTTATTAAACGCGAAATTGCTTGCATCGAGCCTGCCATCCCCACCTTCCTGAAGTGGTCAGAGGTCCCGATCAGTTTCTCTCGCGACGATCAATGGACCAATATCAAGAACCCGGGACGGTACCCTCTTGTACTGGACCCGAGAGTAGCTGGCGCGCGACTCACGAGGACACTGATCGATGGCGGAAGCGGACTCAACATCTTGTTCGCCAAGACTTTGAAGATGGGCTTGGACATCACCAACTTGCTCAAGCCCACTGATTCACCCTTCTACAGCATCGTCCCAGGCAACGCCGCCGTGCCACTGAGTGTTTATTGCGGCACTCGGCAAAGTCTTCGTCAACGGTCACTTCTCCGTCCGTTCTCCATCTTCTCATCTCTTTTTTTTTCCGAGTGTCATTGCAGCACTCGGCAAAGCGTTATTTGCTGAGTAAATGCTTGCCGAGTGACAGTTGCTGAGGGCGGCCCCCAGCAAACAGTTTGTCGTTGTAGCGCTGGCAGAAGGCGAAGGCCGGGTGGAATCCAGATTCCTCTCGGTAGAGTTCCATGACACCCTCAATGAAAGTGCCCCTTCCACAAGGAGGCAAAGCACACTCTCCATGAGTAACGCACTACTTAAAGAGCTCGACGCTCTACCCCCCACCAAAAAGCAGCGCTACAACGACAATCCGTGCTACAACAACTATCGCCGCGACGGTCATGACGACCGCAACCGCCGTGATGGCTACCATCGCGGTATCGACCGCCGCCGCGACGAGCAGGCTCATCGCGACGAGATGGCCTACAAGCTTATCGAACTGTCTCAAGCCACCAACTGAGTCGAGCTGAGCAACTCCTCTAGCTCGCCAGTGAGACGAGCCGAGCCAAGTCAGCTCGATATCCACCCCTACCGTTTGGTGAATGTGGTTTGTAAAGCGGTTCACGAGGCAGCGGTCAAGAAACACCAACTGAGTGTTTATTGCGGCACTCGGCAAAGTCTTCGTCAACGGTCACTTCTCCATCCATTCTCCGTCTTCTCATCTCTTTTTTTTTTTGCCGAGTGTCATTGCAGCACTCGGCAAAGCGTTGTTTGCCGAGTAAATGCTTGCCGAGTAACGGTTGCTGAGGGCGGCCCCCGGCAAACAGTTTGCCGAGTGGATTTGGCCCAGCTGTTTCCCGTAGTCATTGCACGAATCAAGGTCCTAGGCATCTAAATTTGGATCAAGATAGGCCTGTGCCCGTGCACTTCTACGGGAAACAAATTCTGCCCATGAGCATTAGTTTTCGTCATGTGAACACGTTGTCCCGACATGCATGTAGCAATGGAGACATACACTCGATCATAAACATATATAAGCCCAAATTAAGCATAAGCACAAATGAGGAGGCGTCGTCATGCATGACTATGGAGAGCGAGAGACTGTCGTGTGAGCCGAAACCCCGTACCGTTTGTGTGTCTACACAGCCCGGCCTGGTGAACCCGAAAAATCTGAAACCTGCCATGGTGTGCATGAGCATGAGAAGATGGAGAGATGGAGAAGTCATCGCAGGATCGGAGGATTTCTTCTTCTTTTTTTCTGCTTCTTCTAGAACTTTTTAATTAATTTGGAACAACCTACGAGCAGTAGTGTCCGGCGGCTGTGGGGCTTCCTTTTTTTTGGGTACTACGTATAAGCAAATAACTAAAGTTGGCCAGCCATGCATGCATATGTGGATAGAATCCCAAGCTATACTACTGGTCCAAAAGAAAAGATGGACGGCTTATGTTAAGTTGGAGATGGAGAGCAGCACACGTAGAGCAACCATGTAGACGTAACAAGCTGCACTTCTTGCTTATTGTCGCGGGAGCTAGGGTGTGTTAATTCGTAATTAGCACGGGCTGGAAATCGATTAAGAGATAGCAGCAGTAAGTCGTAATTAACATGGCAGGTTAAGTAGTACTCGTTTAAATATAATGCATGATCTCTATCCGTAAGCTAGCTTGTTAACCTGTAGGTTGCATTGGGTGGATATAAATAGCGACCAAGGTCCTGTGGTTTTTGCATTCAGCTCAGCCAAGACCAAGAGTGGTACGTCGTTGTTAGGTTGTTGATGACGATGAAGCAGATACTTTTGGCCGTCTGCTTCTTCCTCCTCCTCCTCGTGTTGGATCTGAACGGCGGCCATGTAGTGGTGGAGGCCCGGCGCCACCGCGAAGGGCGCAAGAAGGACTACATGCTGTTCGTCTTGGGCGACTCCTTCGTCGACGTCGGCAACGTGCCGAGGTCAGCAAAGAGCAGGGCGTCGCGTGGGTGGTACTACCCCTACGGCAGCTCCGACTCGGCTCACCGCAACACGGCAACCGGCCGCCTCTCCGACGGCCTCGTCCAATCAGATTACCTCGGTACGTACAAATCTAGCTTATCGATAGATCAATCTATCTATCAGAGATGCATGCTTGCTTCATCATTAGCTAGGTTGTTGATGGATCGAATTATCCAATTCGTGTATATGCATGCATGCAGCAATGATGCTGGGGAACGATGAGTCCCCTCCGCCGTACACGCCCAACGACGTGGACGAATCCGGTGTCAACTTCGCAATGCCCTTCTCCGGCGCCTTGAACGGCCCGCAGGAGGAGCCGGCGCTGGCAAGGCAGGTGGACCAGCTCAGGCGGCTGGTGAGCCGCCGGATCATCCAGGACCAGGACCTGGACCAATCCGTCGCGCTCATCTCCGTCGCCAGCGGCCACGACTACTCGCACGTCAGCGACAGCACCAGCTCCGCCCAGATGAACGCCTACATCGGGGACGTCACGGACGGCATTGTCGACGCCGTCAAGCGCCTCCAGGACCTGGGCGTGTCCAAGGTCCTGGTCAACTCGCTGCCCCCTGTGGGCTGCACGCCGTGGCGCGCCAGGCCCAGCCGCTACGCCCAGTGCGACGGCCGCGGCAACGCCATCGCCACCACGCACAACACGCTCCTCAGGCAGAAGCTCGCCCAGCTCGACGACGTCCTGCTGCTCGACCTCTACGCCGCCTTCGACGCCGCCGCCCGATCCAGGTCCGGCTCAACTCCCTGCTGCGACACCTCCGACCCCAGCGGCTACTGCGGCCAGGAGGACGGCAGCGGCAGAGCTCTCTACAGCGTCTGCTCCAGCCCGGACGCCCACTTCTACTGGGACTACCTGCACCCGACGCAGGCAGGGTGGAACGCCGTCATGGATCAACTGCGACCACCCATCCAGGACTTCTTGGCCATCTAGCTAGCCTATATAGCTACTAGGATCTTATATTAGTACGTAGTTCCTTATTAGTTCTTGGTTGCATTATTATTGCTAGGTAGCTAGGTTATTATTAGTTGGTTTTGGATTAGTACTAGTTAAGATTGGTTCTCCTTTAATTTTGGCCGTTCGTATCGTTGGATTATATAGGGTAGATATCAGATTGTGTGCTTAATTATATATATATGATGAATTCGTGAGCTATATTAGAATAATCTCGTTTGTTGGTTTGATCACGTACTTTTGCAATCATGATCTCGATCCATATATGCATTTTCCTTGCTTTGCTTCATATGATCTTATAATAATTCACCGTCCAAATTTAATTTCGTGATGCCGACTAAGCCTACCATGGTTTGATAAACCCATGCAACAAATTAAACAAAATAATACAATGATGAAGGTGACATGCATATGTCTCTTCCGATGACTAATTAAGCCTATCATGGATCTCCAAGAACATGAGGTAACATGCATGCCAGTTGCGGATGGTCAAACATTTGATGACAAGGTTGGACGAGTCCTAGCTAGCTTTATTGGGGTCAGAAATTTCAGCTGATAAATAACTGTGTAAGTTTAGACCTACTAATTAAGCTGTATTTCCAGATATATTGTAGGGTCGTCACGTTAGTATATATCAAACTAAATGTGGCATGTTGTATTGCACGGCATTTTCTAAAAACTGTAGAGAACAAATTTAATGATAGATTAATTATTTAAACAAACAAACACTTGGTACGGCTTGATTTCACAATTGTGCAAATAAAATTTGAAAGATTACAAATTAGACTTGCAAAGCATTACGTTGAAAAGCCAGCTGGATAGCATGCGCTTTCTGCTTAATTAATTAATCCTTCTGCAGTTCTTCCTGATCTCCCCGTTGGAGCCTGTCAAAGGCGTGATGTCACCCATCTTGATCATGCCGGTCACAAAATCAGCGAAAAATGCGCTCTGGCTGCTAACGTATGATTGGACTTGTGCATCGGTGGATCCACCGTTGAAGAGCTCCTGGTCAGAGTGTAAAAGCCCCTTCTTGCAAACAAGATTCTTGTAGTAGTTGTTCTCAAAGATGGTTGGGGTTTGAAGGTCCAGAGGTGCCAAATTGTTGTCACCTGAACCTGAGGTACGAGGACAAGCTGACTGCCTTGTTCTTGCGAAAGCGCCGTCAATGTTGGTGTCATTGTAGACATGAGCTCTGAAGTTGGTGCAACGTGCTAGGCCAATGGTGTGGGCTCCTGGCAAAAGAGGCAAAGCAACATACAAGGAAATATGCGATTTTAATTAAGTGAAACAATGATCCAAATGTATAAATGGCAAATTAAAAAAAATATCTACCATTTTATTGCTTAATTTATTTATCACATAAAGCTTTTGAAGCATCTTCTGTTTAAATATACGTAGAGGCTGTTGATCTGTAAGAAAGATAAAGATATTTGATTCTAGACATGAAGCGACCACATGTATTGTTCTACCTAACTCATATATCTAGGTATGTATAGGGAATGTGGACAGCCTTTATGTTTGCTTTAGTATCTCGTACGTTCTTGGAATCTTGGTGGAAGACTGATCTCCTTCAGCCAATGACAGTGAGCTAAATTTCTATATATTTCAGTTAACGCCGGTTTTAAAAAAATCAAATTAAACCTCCAACAATCTGTGGTAAGTCAACAATGTTTACCTTTCTGTCACCGTTTTTGGCCAAGTCTCATGCTAAGTTTTTTCATCTCAGTAGTACTATCTAGTATTTCCATTAAACTGCACTACCGGAGAACCTCCTATCGGTACCGGGTGAGAACCCTCATCGGTACCGGTTATAAGAACCGGTACCGCGCATCCGTGACCGATGACTTTGAGTCATTGGTCACGGATCTTACCACCCGGTACCAAAGCTATTTTGATGAAATAAAAAAAATCCCGTTTCTTCGATCCAGTTTCTCCAATCCAGTTTTCGTTCATGAATCTCGCAATCAATTTTCATTATGAATCTCGCAGATCATTCAAAAACCCGGCACTCCATAACAAGATTGATACAATCCATAGATTCCACATTTCCAATTCAATTCAGAAAAGTAAAAAAA
>CM014277.1:1534705-1559138 GCA_004135705.1 Alloteropsis semialata | reverse complement strand
ACTTAGCCTGCAAGACGTGCGGTGTGATACTCAGATCCTGCCTGGAGATCACGGAGATTATGTTGCAACCGACTCAGATTGGTTTTCTTTGTTGTAACCTGATAGGATTAGAGATAACCGACTTATAAACCCTAGGCCGTCGGCCTATATAAGGCGACCTAGGGTGACCCCGTGAGGGATACACAACTCTTCCCCATTGTAACCACAAACTCGCCATTGCTCCCCAGAGTTTTGCCGAGCAAATCAATTCCAAACCACCGAGCACAGGACATAGGGTATTATACCTCCGGGTAGCCCGAACCTGTACAAACTCTGCTACTCCTGTGTTATCTCAACCTCCCTAGCTCTGCAATCACCTTTGCCTACAAATCTACCACTTAGGTACCCCTTGTGGATTGCCGGTCCTTAGGTCCGACAGTTGGCACCCAGGTAGGGGAGATCGCGAAGCATCTACAGCTAGCTCGATGGCAGATCGTCCCCATGTTGTCTTCCCTGAGAGCCTCAAGGCCTGCCCTGAGCAACTTGAGGGGATAAGCTTCTTTGCTGAGTGCCACACCACTTCCATCGACTCTGGGACGTCGCCCAGCACCACCACAACATCAACCGGTTCCAGACCGGCCACCCTAGTGGTCCTGCCCCAAATCGTCGCCCCGCTCCATTAGTGGTTCGACGAGATGGCTCTGCATGATCAGGTCTCGGACCTGCTCCCTCGGCGCAGGCTTCCCGCTCTCGACGAACTCTTCGCCGGACTACATCGCATCAACGACACCATTTCCAAGTGCATCGCCATGTCAGAGGAAGCTCTATGCCGACCCAGCGACCAATCTCCGCTAGGACTCCGCAACGTGGCCGCGACCAACTCGGCGCAGCTGCATAAGCGCATGCCTCAGATCTGATTTGAGGACCCACCTAATCTCCGGACTGCGTGGAGTTTCAAGTCGCCACAAGCGTGCTCCTACCGGCCCTATCCGAGCCGAGCGATGACTTCGGCTACATCACGCCTCTGGGGCGTGAAGTCTTCGTTTCTGAGGACCAGTCTACTCAAGACGGCGAAACTGACTCGGCCAGAGAACGACGTCGCGAGCTCAACGTGGACCGGGCCCACCGACGTGCCCTAGAGGCCCAACCTCCCAATGGGGCAGCTCCAGCTACTACCGCACCAGAGAACCTCGCCGCTGGCGCAGCTGCAGGGCAACAAACGCCAGTGGGCCAAGGGAACCTAGGCAACCCGCTCAACGAGCGCATCGACCCGTGCAACCTGGAGGCAGACTTCCATGGGGTCCGCGGTGCATTCCGTACCCTGCAAGCCAACATCATGGCAAATTTCACCGAATTGGAGCACTTGGTGGATACCCCTGAGGTCTGTCGTGCTAGGGCACGCCTCGAGGCCACCCAAGAACAAGTTGAGCGCTCATACCGGTCCAGATCTAGATCTGGTCGGGCTCACTCGGCTCGTCCCGTCAGCGATCGCTCTGCCTACAGTAGATTGGACAGGGATCGACCTCGCCAGAGGAGCCCCCCACTTCCTATCATCAATGAGGAGGTGGCCCAAAACCACCACAACGTGGACGAACAGGAAAGGCGCAACCCACACAATGTAGATCATCGCAACATCCGATATCAGGTACCGATGATAGGCGTCCTGACGCCGACCCTCGCGCACGAGCCAGGCGACGCAACCGCCCCGCTGACGACCGGATGGCGACTTCCGAGATCGCCTACGGGACAATGTTCCGCGACATCCGCGGCGACCTCAATGTCCACCACCGCAAACGCAACGTGACCGAGCTCGAACGTCACGCACGGTACGACCGCGACTATGGCCAACCAGATCGCCGAGCCCAACCAGATGATGCCGACGACACGGAAGCAGAAGAGGAAGAGCGTTGTGCGGTTCATGATTTCATGGAGCGCGAGCGCTATGACCACCAGTATGGGCCCCCTCGGGACGACAGGCAACCACGGCCACAGCCTCAACGACGTGACGATACCCGACCCCGAGTCGAGCATGGCCAGCAGCCCCGCATGGGCAGCATGGCCATGATGATGAAGACTACAACTTCGACGGCTTCGCCACCTTCACCGCCCGGCTCCGAGCCGTCCACTGGCCTGACTCCTTCAAGCCGGCCAAGGCGAGAAGTTTGACGGTCGCTCCGACTCCAAGCTCTGGCTCAAGACATATCACACAGTGGTCAAGGCCGCCCATGGATCCAACGACCAAGCCGCCGCCTACTTCCCTGTGATGCTCGGCAAAGAGGCCCTATTGTGGCTCGAGGGCCACCCTCGAGACTCCATCGATAGCTGGGCAGATATCTGCCAAGCCTTCACTAAAAACTACCATGCCAGCTACACTTGCCCGGGGTCCGAATTCGATCTGGATAACGTCAAGCAGAAGAAGGGAGAAAGCCTGCGAGAATACACAAATCGCTTCTTCGACAACCGCAACAAGCTCACCGACATCAAGGATCGCGATGTCATCGACGTGTTTAGGCGTGGCCTCTACAACACCACATTCTTTCGCACCCTCTTCAAGGTCGACCCCAGGACGGTTGGCGAGTTGACGGTTCTCCATCCATTCTCCGTCTTCTCATCTCTTTTTTTTTTTTGCCGAGTGTCATTGCAGCACTTGGCAAAGCCTTTGTCGAGTGCCCGACGAAAAGCACTCGCAAAGCGTTGTTTGCCGAGTAAATGCTTGCCGAGTGACGGTTGCCGAGGGCGGCCCGCGGCAAACAGTTTGCCGAGTGGATTTGGCCCAGCTGTTTCCCGTAGTCATTGCACGAATCAAGGTCCTAGGCATCTAAATTTAGATCAAGATAGGCCTGTGCCCGTGCACTTCTACGGGAAACAAATAAATTCTGCCCATGAGCATTAGTTTTCATCATGTGAACATTGTCCCGACATGCATGTAGCAATGGAGACATACACTCGATCATAAACATAAGCCCAAATTAAGCATAAGCACAAATGAGGAGGCGTCGTGCATGACTATGGAGAGCGAGAGACTGTCGTGTGGGCCGAAACCCGGTACCGTTTGTGTGTCTACACAGCCCGGCCTGGTGAACCCGAAAAATGTGAAACCCGCCATGGGGTGCATGAGCATGAAGACGGAGAGGGATCGGAGGATTTCTTCTTCTTTTTATTCCGCTTCTTCTACGTTTTAATTAATTTGGAACAACCTACGAGCAGCAGTGTCCGGCGGCTGTGGGGCTTCCTTTTTTTTTGGGTAATAACTAAAGTTGGCCAGCCATGCATGCATATGTGGATAGAGTCCCAAGCTATACTACTGGTCCAAAAGAAAAGATGGGCGGCTTATGTTACGTGGAGATGGAGAGCAGCACACGTAGAGCAACCATGTAGACGTAACAAGCTGCACTTCTTGCTTGTTGTCGCGGGAGCTAGGGTGTGTTAATTCGTAATTAGCACGGGCTGGAAATCGATTAAGAGATAGCAGCAGTAAGTCGTAATTAACATGGCAGGTTAAGTAGTACTCGTTTAAATATAATGCATGATCTCTATCCGTAAGCTAGCTTGTTAACCTGTAGGTTGCATTGGGTGGATATAAATAGCGACCAAGGTCCTGTGGTTTTTGCATTCAGCTCAGCCAAGACCTCGTTGTTAGGTTGTTGATGACGATGAAGCAGATACTTTTGGCCGTCTGCTTCTTCCTCCTCCTCCTCGTGTTGGATCTGAACGGCGGCCATGTAGTGGTGGAGGCCCGGCGCCACCGCGAAGGGCGCAAGAAGGACTACATGCTGTTCGTCTTGGGCGACTCCTTCGTCGACGTCGGCAACGTGCCGAGGTCAGCAAAGAGCAGGGCGTCGCGTGGGTGGTACTACCCCTACGGCAGCTCCGACTCGGCTCACCGCAACACGGCAACCGGCCGCCTCTCCGACGGCCTCGTCCAATCAGATTACCTCGGTACGTACAAATCTATCTACCTATCAGAGTCAGAGATGCATGCTTGCTTCATCATTAGCTAGGTTGTTGATGGATCGAATTATCCAATTCGTGTATATGCATGCATGCAGCAATGATGCTGGGGAACGATGAGTCCCCTCCGCCGTACACGCCCAACGACGTGGACGAATCCGGTGTCAACTTCGCAATGCCCTTCTCCGGCGCCTTGAACGGCCCGCAGGAGGAGCCGGCGCTGGCAAGGCAGGTGGACCAGCTCAGGCGGCTGGTGAGCCGCCGGATCATCCAGGACCAGGACCTGGACCAATCCGTCGCGCTCATCTCCGTCGCCAGCGGCCACGACTACTCGCACGTCAGCGACAGCACCAGCTCCGCCCAGATGAACGCCTACATCGGGGACGTCACGGACGGCATCGTCGACGCCGTCAAGCGCCTCCAGGACCTGGGCGTGTCCAAGGTCCTGGTCAACTCGCTGCCCCCTGTGGGCTGCACGCCGTGGCGCGCCAGGCCCAGCCGCTACGCCCAGTGCGACGGCCGCGGCAACGCCATCGCCACCTCGCACAACACGCTCCTCAGGCAGAAGCTCGCCCAGCTCGACGACGTCCTGCTGCTCGACCTCTACGCCGCCTTCGACGCCGCCGCCCGATCCAGGTCCGGCTCAACTCCCTGCTGCGACACCTCCGACCCCAGCGGCTACTGCGGCCAGGAGGACGGCAGCGGCAGAGCTCTCTACAGCGTCTGCTCCAGCCCGGACACCCACTTCTACTGGGACTACCTGCACCCGACGCAGGCAGGGTGGAACGCCGTCATGGATCAACTGCGACCACCCATCCAGGACTTCTTAGCCATCTAGCCTATTGGCTGGCAGCTGGTGACTGGTGCTGATTTGTTGTGAGAGAAAAGTACTGCTGGCTGGCTGGTGGCTGGTGGCTGGTGCTGATTTGTTGTGAGAGAAAAGTACTGCTGGCTGGTGGCTGATAAGCCAAGCGAACAGGCTGGCTACCAGGATCTTATATTAGTACGTAGTTCCTTATTAGTTCTTGGTTGCATTATTATTGCTAGGTAGCTAGGTTATTATTAGTTGGTTTTGGATTAGTACTAGTTAAGATTGGTTCTCCTTTAATTTTGGCCGTTCGTATCGTTGGATTATATAGGGTAGATATCAGATTGTGTGCTTAATTATATATATATGATGAATTCGTGAGCTATATTAGAATAATCTCGTTTGTTGGTTTGATCACGTACTTTTGCAATCATGATCTCGATCCATATATGCATTTTCCTTGCTTTGCTTCATATGATCTTATAATAATTCACCGTCCAAATTTAATTTCGTGATGCGGACTAAGCCTACCATGGATCGATAAACCCATGCAACAAATTAAACAAAATAATAAAATGATGAAGGTGACATGCATATGTCTCTTCCGATGACTAATTGAGCCTATCATGGATCTCCAAGAACATGAGGTAACATGCATGCCAGTTGCGGATGGTCAAACATTTGATGACAAGGTTGGACGAGTCCTAGCTAGCTTTATTGGGGTCAGAAATTTCAGCTGATAAATAACTGTGTAAGTTTAGACCTACTAATTAAGCTGTATTTCCAGATATATTGTAGGGTCGTCACGTTAGTATATATCAAACTAAATGTGGCATGTTGTATTGCACGGCATTTTCTAAAAACTGTAGAGAACAAATTTAATGATAGATTAATTATTTAAACAAACAAACACTTGGTACGGCTTGATTTCACAATTGTGCAAATAAAATTTGAAAGATTACAAATTAGACTTGCAAAGCATTACGTTGAAAAGCCAGCTGGATAGCATGCGCTTTCTGCTTAATTAATTAATCCTTCTGCAGTTCTTCCTGATCTCCCCGTTGGAGCCTGTCAAAGGCGTGATGTCACCCATCTTGATCATGCCGGTCACAAAATCAGCGAAAAATGCGCTCTGGCTGCTAACGTATGATTGGACTTGTGCATCGGTGGATCCACCGTTGAAGAGCTCCTGGTCAGAGTGTAAAAGCCCCTTCTTGCAAACAAGATTCTTGTAGTAGTTGTTCTCAAAGATGGTTGGGGTTTGAAGGTCCAGAGGTGCCAAATTGTTGTCACCTGAACCTGAGGTACGAGGACAAGCTGACTGCCTTGTTCTTGCGAAAGCGCCGTCAATGTTGGTGTCATTGTAGACATGAGCTCTGAAGTTGGTGCAACGTGCTAGGCCAATGGTGTGGGCTCCTGGCAAAAGAGGCAAAGCAACATACAAGGAAATATGCGATTTTAATTAAGTGAAACAATGATCCAAATGTATAAATGGCAAATTAAAAAAAATATCTACCATTTTATTGCTTAATTTATTTATCACATAAAGCTTTTGAAGCATCTTCTGTTTAAATATACGTAGAGGCTGTTGATCTGTAAGAAAGATAAAGATATTTGATTCTAGACATGAAGCGACCACATGTATTGTTCTACCTAACTCATATATCTAGGTATGTATAGGGAATGTGGACAGCCTTTATGTTTGCTTTAGTATCTCGTACGTTCTTGGAATCTTGGTGGAAGACTGATCTCCTTCAGCCAATGACAGTGAGCTAAATTTCTATATATTTCAGTTAACGCCGGTTTTAAAAAAAATCAAATTAAACCTCCAACAATCTGTGGTAAGTCAACAATGTTTACCTTTCTGTCACCGTTTTTGGCCAAGTCTCATGCTAAGTTTTTTCATCTCAGTAGTACTATCTAGTATTTCCATTAAACTGGCAAACGTTCTGGTCAATCCAACAGCCGGTTGAGCCGCTGAGTAACAAAAGTTACGCACCAGAGAGCGCGACCATGTCCTTTTGGGAGAGTCCCTGCGCTGCGAAGAGGGAGGTCAGGTTGGCGAGGCCCGACGACGGCGGCGGGATGTTGTTGTTGGCGCCGCTGAAGCTCGCCGTCCTCGAGTCCCTCCTCCCAACCTTGACGTCCCAGTTGGGCCCGCCCAGCTTGCATGCATGTGTGCATCATCGATCAGTTAATTAGTTGCGTGCAGGTTCGATCTATCAGATTCGTTTCTGTTCATCATCATTCGTTTCTTACGATGACGACGCTGTCCCTTGCGGCGATGGCGAGGATGTCGGCGCAGGAGACGACGCCGGGGCAGAGCTTGTCGACGGCGGACTTGATGGCGTCGATGACCTCGAAGCCTCTGACGGAGGCGTTGTTGGGATTGGCCATCTTCTCGCCCTGGAAGCTGGGCGTGTCATCCAGCAGCAACGACGCGTCGCAGCCCTACAGAATGGAAATTATTGCGAGTAATTAAGAATACATCATGCATGTACCTAGCTATATATTTTGCATAACTAATAATAAAGTAGGTACCTTGACGAAGCAGTCGTGGAAGAAGAGGCGGAGGATGGAGGCGCCCACGCGCTGCTCCCTGGCGATGGCCGACTGCACCACCGACTTGACGGCGTCGTACACGCCGGGGCACGAGTAGGAGTAGAAGCCGGTGGACAGCTGCTGCGCTGACGAGGTGCCGGCGATCATCGGCACGACGAGCATCAAGAGGAGAGCGATGACACTGCTGAATGTTGCAGCACGAGTAGCCATGGTCGTCGGTCGATAAATGGAGATCGATGGTATATATTGCTATACCTATATATTCTCTGATCTGAGATCTTGCTTGGCTGGGGAGCGGGAACACGTACGCATGGCCATTTATAGCCGAACCAAAGCCATGGGCTTGCATTGCAATGCTTTATTTCTAGTATAAAAACTGAACTTGTACTATATTGAACTAAAGCTATCATGCATTGATCCATGCTAGCTTTAGTTCATCTGCTGCTTTACCTACTCTGTTGGACTTTGAGTTGAAAAGCAATGGATCATCCGACAATCAAGGGTAACCGGTGCTCGCCGAACAGGAACGACGCGCTCCTTTCACACCACAGGTGTGTGTGTACCCTCACACTGTCTATTGTAGCTAGAGCCTATAGGATGCATGCATGACTCGAAGGAGCCCCAGAGATCGAGCTAGCTAAGTAAAGCCTACTACTTGATTATGTATATTGCCGGCATCTCTGCATGCATACTGTAGTTTAGGACAACATGCGTGCATGCATGCATGGAGCTCTCTGCTTCACCACTATCAAATAATTGGTGCATCAGTGGGAACGCTGCTTGGGCATGCAGGAGCAGGAGTACATAGTATGTCTCAAAGCAAAAAGAGCACACAAGCAACACGGTTTGGTAATGGCACCCTACCTTTCATTTTTTTTAAAAAAAATAAGAAAACTTAGGACGGTTCGGTGAAGCTACAGATAGTTGCTTCTGATGGCCAGCACAAGGATTATTAATTCTCTTTTCCACAGTGAATTGAAGACCTGCAAGTATTCTGAGGCCAGAGCCAGCACACAGATGATTTACTACTACTCCCCATCGCCCATCTCATGCAAACAAGCTAATGAAGGGGTCTCTGATCAAGATGTTTTATTTGTTTAAAAAAAAAGAGGAAACTAGTGATCAAGATTTTCATCATCAACAGTTTTGCAGATAGCTACTGCGTGGGATATGATGGGCAGAGGGATTCTGTCTCTCTCTCTCTCTCTTCTGCAGGGAATGAAGGTGTTTGGTAGAGCTCCACCTGATTCTAATTTTCTGTAGGAGCTGATTTTTCGAGAGAAGTGATTCTGTTGCTGAAAGTGATTCTCTTTGATTCTCTATAAAAAAACTATCAAAATCAAGGTGGAGAATCACTTCACAGAATCAGGAGAAGCTACTTTTTTCAGCTCCCAGCCCCTTAGTTAATTTCAGAGAATCACTTCACAGAATCAGCTGAGAATCACTTCTCTCACCATCGTGAAAGTAAGAGTCTAGTCATGCATGCATGTGGCTAGCACTATATTATAGCTAGTATGAAGTATATGTTTGGTCTAAAAAGTCCACATGTTTTGTTGCCCTCATTTGTTTGTTTGCTTGCATTGCCAGAATGTATATACTCTCAAGGTCAGAGCAGTTCGGCTTCCGAAGAATGAATATATGTTGCTTTCCGATCGAGATGCATCAGGGTGCTTCACGTCAAAGTTGTTGTGAATTGTTGGGCAAGCGTGTACAGCAGGACACCGCTCTAGACTATCTCTAGGTCACACAAGTTCGGCTTGTGAAGAATGAATGTTGCCTGGAGGAGGACT
Organism: Alloteropsis semialata; assembly: GCA_004135705.1. NCBI lineage: Eukaryota > Viridiplantae > Streptophyta > Magnoliopsida > Poales > Poaceae > Alloteropsis > Alloteropsis semialata. Next base: position 1,550,048 of record CM014277.1, on the reverse strand, counting down.
TTATTGCACTGGATTTTCGGCACAATAATTTTACAGAAACAATCTATATTTTCCACGAGAATCACCCTGGATTTCCCATGCTACAAGGGAGGCAGCTCACACATCCAACAATCCACTCCACTTGTAAGTTGTAACCCAAAGTACGTAGTACATGTAGCAAACATTTGTCATTTCAGAATTGTCCTATATTCCTAATCTCTTGCTTGGAAATAAAGGGAGAATTGATTGGAAAGGCGAGGAATGGGAAGGTTCCAATATAAAGGTGCGGCCTTTTGTTTTTGCGAAACACGATTACAGCCGCAAACGCAGACGCTCACACACGTACGCATATTCACCCATATGAATACATGTATACAAACTCTACCCCTACGAGCACCTCCGAAAGATTGAACCGGTTGTTCTGTTCTTAAGGTTGACGAAGTCACCACAAGTGTCTCACTGTCGACGGACACGTCGCCTACCACATGATATATGCTAGTCAGGATAGGATTATTTAACCTGAATATATTATATTTATTTTCACTAAATTACTTCCAAACTTTATTTATTGGTAGTATATACTATCACTTTGGAATATAATTAATCAATGCCCCTAGTAAAAAACGTATAGGTCGTTTTAAGTCATGCAGCCAACTATTTCGAACTTTGATTATAATCATTTGAGTTCTATATATGTTTTGAAATGATATGACAAAGAGATTTGTTTCATCAGTTGTGAAATGATATGAAAATATTTGTTTCAAGTTTTCAACAGTTGTGAAAACAGCTGAAATGTCGCCAATAGATTGATCTGCAGAGATTTGGTGTTGTTCCGATCATTAGTTGGTGTGTAGACATCCTATCAGGTGCAACAGTACATGTGTCGTCGTCATTATTATAGTAGGCGACCACAGCTTTCTCATCTATTTCTCGATCGATCTGTTATTCCAATGCTCTTATATTAGCTAGCTTGCTGTCAGGCCGGCTATATTGGTATTGTCAAGAGACCGAACATTGTACCGCACAAGTTTGAGCGCCGGCAGCAGTTGTAGTTGTGTGCTTGTTGGTTGTATTCTGCATTGAGTTGAGTTGAGTCGAGTTGGAGCCGGAACGATCGACATTGTTGGCAGCATACTGGCCTGCCTAGTTCTGTCCCAGGGTTAATCATCATCGCTCCTAAAGATATATACTACACAGATCGATTTTCATTTCAGTTCATATATGGGCCACCAAAGTTTGCATGGTGTTCTGTTATTTTCCTATATATTCAAACATCTTTTAGGTACAATTAGCATCCATATATATATAGCTTTTGTATATGCTGCAGCTTCATGCATACTTGCCCTATGGTAAAATTTACAAAGCACGCGACAACTTAGACGATATTTGACATTTCTAAGCACATTGAAGTGAGTGAGTGAGTGAGTGAGTGGCTGGGTCTTGGTCGTCGCCACCAAACAACTACAGTATATATGAGATACTGTATAAAACACAAATATAATCAGTGAGTTACATGCATGTCTGATGTCTCTTCAACGAGAGTGGAGACATGGCAGGAGCACATCCATTGAGATGGACTGTTAGAATTAATGGAGAGATACCGAACAAGTTATAATTAATATATGGAGCTAGCGATAGATAGATAGAGGACGGAGCGCACCAATTAAACTTGAAGACTCCCTGTTTGCATTGTAATTGTAATTGGCATGTGAAGCAGCACTAAGAATCAACAACTAACAGTGCAGCCTGCCTAATAAGCTACCGTTCATACTCTGACTAAACCAACAATTAATCATAGCTACTTGTATCTGACTGAAGGAATTATTGAGTCAACAGCTAGCAAGTGGACTCTTAAACTCTGTAATTTCGTTGCCTTGAGTAATGAAATCAGGGTGCGAGATAATAAGCCCGCAGTGGGGGAAAAAAACCAGCTAGCGATTGACCCATCTGTATCACAAAATTTGATAAAATAATACGAAGCCCGGCCTATACGTGTGTTTGAAAATAAAGATGCATGTTCTAACACTAGAGGAGCAAGTCAATTGGTCTATATTCTGAATCTGGCCTGATATATAGGGGGTGTTTAGTTCCCCCTCCATTTTGCAAAAGGGATGCATTTTGCAAAATGGGTGCGTATCGGGCCGCGTGCACAGAGAGAAAAAAGTGCATTGGGAAACGTGTATTTTGCAAAATGGAGGAGGAACTAAACACCCCCATAGTCTTGTGACTGATCATGACTGGAGTAGTTAGTTATAGATACCTTCAATTATGGCCTTGTTTAGTTCGGTTGAATTCGATTGAATGCACTGTAGAAAAATGCATTGGGAATCGAAAAAGCAGAGAGGGGGCACGCTGTTCAATGAAATGTCTTTTGGTTGAATTGGTTGAATTGGAGGGAACTAAACAAGGCCTAGCCTGTTCGCTTGGCTTATCAGCCACCAGCCAGCAGTACTTTTCTCTCACAACAAATCAGCACCAGCCACCAGCCACCAGCCACCAGCCAGCCAGCAGTACTTTTCTCTCACAACAAATCAGCACCAGCCACCAGCCGCCAGCCAACCGAACACGTGTGACAAAGTCAAACGAATTCAATGCTAGGTACCAAATGTGGCGATTTTATTCCACCGCAGTTGTTGGGTGTTTGGCAGACTGGAGACCAAAATATGCATATGGCCCTAACAAGCTATGGTCAAGGGCTACAAGGCTTAAGATACTCGTTGAAAATGATGATGGTGTTTCTGTGCCAATTCATCATGTGAGTTGTTATAGAAAATCTGTGTGTCCGTCATATATAAGTGGGTGAGGATGAATTAAAAGTTATTCCTAGGTCCAACTTAAACATTGCCCAAATACAAATAAATCTAAACAAGTCTATCTTGATTGTGCTTTAATGTTTATGTAGAGTTTGTGTCTATACTCAACCGCATAAAAAGTCTTGCAACCTATAGCCACATCTAACCTAGCAACTACTCATGCAAAATAAAGGTTCCAAGGTAGATTGCATTGAAGTAAATGTAGAAACGTAAACATGGTAAGTAGGCGATGAGCAAGAGGGTGCAAGCTTGGTAGAAGGATTTATCTATGGTATTAATGGATAAACTATTACCCCTAGTCCATGTTGGAGCGATACCAAGGATAAGCTCTCTCAGCTGCAGTGACTCTTCTGGTCAAGAATCTAGGATCATGACCACAAGTTAGACATTGCTACCTAGGCAAGTCTCACCACAAGCCTCTCTTCCATTTACTTGACACACTGACACCACATTCACTTCAAAGTGTGAGCAATAATAGCAAGAGCCTTTGCGTCCCATGCAGTCTGAGGGTCAACAAACTTAAATTACCAAAGATCAAAAGGTGGCCGTTAGTCGCAGACACCCCAAGGTGCTGGTATTAATATGAATATTATGTGTATGATGGTTGGTTTTTGCCAAAACTTTAAAACTTTTGCTTGATGTTGTGGTTAACATGCAAACATGGTCAAACCTAGGGTCAAACCTCCAAATCTTCCCTTATTCTCAAATTAGCAACTAAATTAAATTTATACAAATATAAAATATTCATGCATTTGCATTGTGATTTGGTTCTTCTTGATTTATTTGGTTCTCAAAGGTGCTGTTTGAATTTTGAATTCATATTCAAATTTCAAACTAAATTAAACTATTTTGCTAAACCTAAAAAGAAAAACCAAACCACAGCCGGGCCGGCCACAGGCCAAACCGGCCCAGCTCTCCATCCCCTCTCTCTCCCTCGCATGCGGACCAGGCCCAGCAACGGCCCAAGGCCGAGCCGGAGCCAGCCACGCGCCTGCTCATCCTCCCTCTCTCTCTCTGACATGTGAGCCCGTCATCCACAGCGTCGTCATCCACCTTCCGCTCTCCTTTTTCCCCCGCTCCCTCTGCTTTTCCGCCGCGGCCTTGACCGGCCGAGACCGGAGGGCGCGTCGCGCCAAGGACGGTCGCGTCTCGCGCTGACACCGCCACTGCCGTCCCTATCCTCTCCCATGTACGAAGATTCCCGGCCCGAGGAGCATCGGAGGCGCCCCGAGCAGAAGCCGCCTTCGTGGATGCACGCCACGCGCCTCGGCCCGCACACCGAGAATCGCCAGCCGTCTGATGCCAGGCGTCTCCCGAAGCTTCCCACGCGGCTCACCCAAACCCTAGCCTTTCCCTTGACCTCCTATTTAGCCCAATTGCGGCAGCCGCCGCCACCCCAAACCGCTCGGGCGAAAGCCCTGTTTCTTGCCCAAATTCCACCGCCACCGGAGAAGAAGGAGGAAGGGAAGAGGAGGAGAAAAAGGAGGGGGGACTGCAAGGAGGAGAAGCCAACCGAGCTCGGGCCGGGGAGGAGCCACTCCGCCACTGCCCTGAGCTACTGCTCCGCTTCGTCTACGCCGAGCCGCCACCGCCACCGCCGACCGGAGCCGGAGAAGAGAACCGCGAGCCCTCGTCGAGCCTGCTACCCACTACACCTTCGCCCCTCGGTGAGCCACACGCACGGACCTTGCCCCTTCCCTCTTCTGGATGTTGGGTTCTCGCGTGGGACGAGCTGCGCCGGCCATCGCCGCTGATCTTCCCCGCTGCACGGGCTTGCTGATCAGCCGTTGAGCCGCGCCCCTCTTGCTTCTCTGCAGGTCATAGCACACCGGCCAAAGGCCGTAGCTTGCGGGTCACCCACGCACGCGCGTGCGCCGATCCATAGCCACGACGCGGGCGGCACGGGCCGCCGCACGCACGCACGAGGCTCCGCCTCCCCACGCCGGCTGCACGCCTCGACGCCCTTGGCCTCTTCATGGCCCTGCGGCGCCGGGGGACCGAGCATGCCGAAAGGCCGGGCCTTTCCAGGCCCGGCAGCATAGCACGGTCGCGTTCACCGACGCCATGGCCGGGCACACGCACACACGCTCACGACGCCGCGGCGCATTGCGTCACGGCCGGCCGCGTCCACACGCACGCACGCGTGCTGTCCAGGTCGCTCTATGACGCCACGGCCGCGTGCACACACGCACGGGCACGCTCTGGCCACGCCCGCGCCTTGCGCAAGGTCTCGTCGTGCGCGCACACGCACGTGCGCGCGCGCTGGCGTCGCGCCGCGGGCACCGCACTGCACAGCACGAACGCACACACGCAGGGCCACACACGCACGTGGCCACACCGGCCACAGAAGATCTGCGCCAGCGTGGCACGCCACATAAGCGCCACGCGAGCGCCACGCAGGAGCCTAGTCAGCGCACCAGGTGTGCCGCTGACAGGTGGGGCCCGCTGCTGACACATGGGTCCCACTGGGCAGGGCGCACCGCTGACCGTTGACCGGTCAACGATGACATCAGCAGGGCCCACGCTGACGTCATCACTCTGGGTCCCGCACGATGATGTCATCCTGACACGTGTCCCCACTGTTTAATAATTTCTAGAAATGATTAAAAATGGCTGAAAACCTTCAAAAATTCATAACTAATTCATTTCAGCTCAGAAAAATATAAAACCAGTTTCATATTTTTCTATAAATTGAGCTCTTGCTGTTTGTAGGCAGTTTGGAGTTATTTGGATCTTATTTGGTTCTGTTTTGAATCTTTTTGCATTGTATGTTAGGCTGTTTATTTACAGTTCATCAATCTTGTCTATCTCTAGACCCCAGCTTGGACTACACCAACTACGACGACCCCAACTACACTGAGGAAGATTGGATCGACGAACCAGGTGTCACGTCACTCTCCATCATATAGAATCCTATTAGGCTTGCAGTAGAGCTAGTGCTTTGATGAAATGAATTGCATGCCGTGAATTGCATAACCCGCTTAATTAAGCCATGCCTTGATGATTTAAAACTTGATTCCTTGAACTCACCTAATCGGAACTAGCTACTTACCCATAGCTAGTTCCTTACTACTTAATCACATGTTGTTTGTGTGATGATTGGGCATGTTTATGCCATGGATTGGTGATGGGATCCTTGATTACTCTCGGCGTGTGTTTTGGGTGAGTTATAACCCTTGATGTGTTTTAGCGGGGAGCAAGCCAGGATGGTACTGTGGAAGTGCCTTGCTGGGAAGGAGGTTTCGGGACCTTCCCATACTTTGTACCTGTGGCGGGTACATGGTTGAGACTTGATTGAGGAGTTGGTGGCTGGTCTGTCGTGGACTAGCAGCTGTACTGCGGTACTACTAGAGGAGGAGAGTGCTCGCTCTCTGCAACCTAGGACCCGAGTTGGGATACCACCAGATAGAGTATTCTTAGTACAGACCACCCGCCTTTTATGGGCGGGGGACGGTTTTGGGACTGGTGGGAAGACAGCACCTAGCCTGTAGGCGGATTGACGGATCGTGTATGAGATGATGGACTCAGAGGGACTCAGCCCACACTGGCCCATGGGCGGTCGTCACAGCTTCGAGGTCTCCAGTCAGCGACGGTGTGCCCTGTGACTGAAGACATCCCCAGACTCGGAGAGGCAGGAAGGTGCTGGCTTCCCACTAGCGCTCGGGCCATTGGGTATAGTTGGATGGCTGATCCCCAGCCAGCTGTATCTCGAGTGGGTACAGTTGTACAATCTCTGCAGAGGTATGATCTATACATATAGCCGTGTCCACGGTTATGGACGGTACTGTGGTCTACCGCTATCCTGATTAGACTTTTCTTGTGCTTCTACCTTCCCTTTTCTTGATATTCCGGTCTTGGGGACCGCTGATATGTGCAGGGGAGGGAGCTCTCACATCGAAATGTGTTGGGCCGGAACATGGGTGACGTTCCGGGAGTTGGTGTAGACTTCCTTGGTTGGGGCGAGGCCCCAGAGATGGATTGATATATTCCTTGACTACTTGCTGCTGCATAGGAAACCCACAGCCAAATATATAAAATTCCATGCATATAGTTAATTCCCCCGCTTCCTTGGCTTGCTGCTATGGAGAGTGACTCGGCCTACCCGCTTCCCGGGTAGATTGTGGTGTTTCAGGAACAGACCCGGAGTACCTCACTGAAGACGAGGAGTGAGAGGAGTAGGGCTTCGCCTATGCTCAAGCTGGACTGAGGGATGGGAGTTCCCCTCGCTTCTACTTCGCTGCTCTTTGTAGATGTTTTACTCTGCATGATTCCGTCCCGTCGGACTTGTACCGGCTAGAATGCCGAGATGATGTAATAAACATAACTGTTTAATCTATCTATGAACCTTGCTACTATCTCGATTGTGTGTTTGTGCATGGCTTGTCATAGCTTAAACAGGGTTTGCACGCGATAGCCACTTCCTGGGACTATCGCAGAGGTGCAGAGATTCGGATTCTCAGTTTTGGGAATTCGGGTCGTTTCAGCTGGTATCAGAGCCGTGCTTGACCCTAGGACGAGCCCTAGGAAATGGAAATAGAAATAGGAGGCCTATAACTATTCTATTGTTATATAAACTCCTTGAACTACTTGATTTATACGAATACGCCTTGATTGACTCTCTCTCATCCTTGAAATTTATACTACTATCTTACATCTTTATTCTAACTGCTACTGACTTACTTACAACCTACTTACAACCCACTAACACTAACTGCAGGATAATGGAAGACCTTGACTGGAAGCCGATCAAGACCGACGGGCTACACTATGGGGGCTTTGCCATGCTGCTGGCAGAGACCCTAGCCCGCGCTGGAGTCGACACCTCCCCCTTGTACTACGAGGGATGGGTGTACGGAGAGGGTGATGCAGTGCCCACCAAGATGAAGCTGACCATCCCCTACAACCCCTCCGTACCCGACTTCGCCGGCCTCATGGTCCACGATCTGGAGTTCAGTACTCGTGAGGCGGTGCATACCGTGGCCAGACGGGCTCTACGTCAGGCTTACGCCCAGATGCACCCACGGTTGGCAAGGACTCCGTACCGGGTGTTCCCACGAGCGCTCCGCGGTATGGGGAACTTGGACCAGGAGGCCTTGCAGATCATGAAAGACTACAGCAAGGAGTCGGACGAGGCGCTGCGTGTAGCTGGACGCTGCATCGTTGCTCAGGACATGGCCATCTTTCAGATGGACATGGACATTGAGCATCTATGACAGGGTGGGATCGTAGCATCATTAGCCTCACCAACATTGGTGAGAAGATCGCCACTCTTGAAGCAATTAAGCTGAGCAAGGAGATTCAGATCAAGAAACTGGAGACAGAGTCCACTACCACCAAGCGACAGATGGAGAACCTCGAGCAGCTCTTGGCCAGTGCCACCGCTAGAGAGCAGAAGCTCCGGGACGAGCTCGAGATGAAGGAGTCCATCCTCCGCCATAAGGACATGATCCTGATGGAGAAGATTGAGGAAATGGACGACCTGGATCGACGCTTGGTGGAGAGCCAGAGTGAGGTGCGCCGGCTGCAGAACAACTGCACCCATAACATCAAGAATATGATGTATATGAGTATTCAGCACTTTACCTGCAAGGACAAGGCAGAGCGGACGCTCGAGGCTTGGAAGAAGTTCGACCTGAAGAGGCAGGCAGAGCTGTCCGCACTCAACTGAAATTTGAAGATGCGCGAATTGTGCTGGAAAGGTTAAAACAACACCAACTTTACGGCAAATTCAGCAAGTGTGAGTTCTGGATGGAGAAGGTAGCATTCCTTGGGCACGTTCTGACGGCTGAAGGAGTAGCAGTGGATCCCGCTAAGATTGAAGCCGTGACAGAATGGCAGCAACCGCAGAACGTGACTGAAGTAAGGAGCTTCTTGGGCTTAGCAGGTTACTACCGCCGCTTCATTGAGAACTTCTCAAGGATTGCAAAGCCTATGACAGAACTACTCAAGAACAATGTCAAATTCGAGTGGACAAAAGCATGTGAGAAGAGCTTCCATACACTCAAGACCAAACTCACCACCACCCCAGTCCTAACTCTACCCGATATTCGGAAGGATTTTGTGGTGTATTACGATGCATCCAAACAAGGATTGGACTGCGTGTTGATGCAAGATAACAAGGTCGTAGCGTATGCCTCTCGACAGTTGAAAAAGCATGAGGAGAACTACCCTACACACGACCTTGAGCTGGCCGCTGTGGTTCACGCTCTCAAGATCTGGAGGCACTATCTGATTGGGAATAAGTGTGACATTTACACCGATCACAAGAGTCTAAAATACTTCTTCACCCAGTCAGAGCTCAACATGAGGTAAAGAAGATAGCTAGAGCTAATCAAAGATTACCAGCTCGAAACACACTACCACCCCGGGAAGGCAAATGTGGTGGCAGATGCCCTGAGTAGGAAGACCTACTGCAACACCCTCATGGTTAAAGAAGAGCAACCCGAGTTATACTTGGAGATGAAGCGACTGAGGTTAGAAATTGTGGAGCAAGGTCAACTAAATGCAATGCAGGTGACCTATGACCTAGAAGAAAGGATCTGGGAAGCTCAGAAGGATTGCCCTGAAATCGAAGAATTGCTACAGGGGATGAAAGATGGCAACTTTGTGAACCACTGGGTGGATGATCAAGGCACCGTGTGGCTTAAGAACCGGATCTATGTACCTCAAAAGCAAGAGTTGAGAGACCTCATTCTGAGCGAGGCTCACAACTCTAAGTACTCGATTCACCCCGGCTGCACGAAGATGTACCAAGATTTAAAGGATAGATTCTAGTGGAAGGATATGAAGCACACCATAGCGGATTACGTCGCTCATTGTGACACCTGCAGGAGGGTGAAAGCGGAGCATCAACGCGCAGGGCTACTTAAGCCAATTGAGATACCGCAATGGAAGTGGGATGACATCTCTATGGACTTTATAGTGGGATTGCCTCGCACACAGCAATGCAATGACTCCATCAGGGTCATAGTGGACAGGCTCACTAAGGTGGCTCACTTCATACCTGTCAGGAAAACCTTCAGTACTGATAGGCTGGCAGAGCTGTATGTAGAGCATATACTTAAATTGCACGGAGCACCACGGAGCATCATATCAGATCGGGGACCACAGTTTGTGTCTAGGTTCTGGAAGAGCTTACACAAATCCATTGGAACTGATCTTAACTACAGCACAGCCTTCCATCCACAGACGGATGGCCAGATGGAAAGAGTGAACCAAATCTTGGAGGACATGCTACGGGCATGCGTCCTAAACTATGGGGCAGACTGGGAGAAGAGTCTGTCTTTTGCAGAGTTCTCATACAACAACGGTTACCAAGCCAGCCTTAAGATGTCACCCTTCGAAGCACTTTATGGGAGAAAATGCCGCACCCCAATTTTGTGGTCAGAAGTTGGAGAACGAAGTGTGTTCGGACCAGATGCTATAAGGCAAGCCGAGGAGAATGTGATGAAGGTTAGGGAAAACTTGAAAATAGCCCAAAGTCGCCAGAAGAGCTACGCTGACAAGAGGAGGAGGGAACTACACTTTGAGGTGGGAAATTACGTGTACCTCAAGGTGTCACCTCTACGAGGCACTAAGATTTGTGGGCCCCTATCAAGTGATCGAAAGGATCGGGAGTTTGGCCTACAAACTAGAGCTACCACCATCTTGTTGACGCGGAAAATCGGCGGTCGTATCTCCCGCGTGCAGCACACGATGACCGGGGAGAGTCTGCTTCGCTCCAGTGCCAGTCTACACTCCAGTTCAGGTTCGCGGCGTGCCAGTCAATTTGACCTGAAATTGACAAGGGGATAAAACAGTTAAATTGCTCTATGATTGTGCCGGCTCTATTTCAGACGATGGATTAACGTCGAATTGTAGCCAAGACCCAATCAGACACGCATCGGCCGATACCGATCGGACCTCAGAATCGGACCTCAGTGATGACGTCAATCGGACCGAGTGATCGGACCTCAATCAGACATCAAATCGGACTTCAGGATCGGACCAATCAGGATCGGACCTTGATTGATATAACAGACCAGCCTTTACATAATAAAATAAAGCATATAACAAGGCCAATATGTAAAATAATGGATCAGCTGTGTCTTGAAACAAGATATTAAATAATCACAGTGTAAGCCGATACATTGTCCATCTTGTCTAATTGCCAGTTTGACTCATCTTATCGGACTATCTAATCGGCCGATCGGACTATAGCCTTTTCAGAGAAATCTAGCTCCGACGTAGGGAATCTAGATTTCTCCAGCTATGATCAGATCAGATAGCTAGATAATCAGACTTGATTCACCAACCTGTTAATTAAACAAGATGCTCGCACAGGTGTTGATCAGATTAAGCAACATAAGCAGATAAAACATTAACAGATACGTTCTGATTCTAAGATATGCTACTGAACAATTAAGCAAGATCCAGCTCCGACGTAGGGAATCTACACCACACTTAACATTCAAATAGCAATAAGGCATAACCAAAGCTTCCTTTGACTAATCAAGATGAACCTAGCTCCGACGTAGGGAATCTAGACCAAGCATGACAGTCAAAGATTAATCTAAGCGTATTACAAAGATCCAGCTCCGACGTAGGGAATCTACACCAATGCAATACTCAAAGAACAACCAGATTATACCACAAAGCAAGATCGGACATAGAACGATGCTGTAAGATAAATATTGCTTAAATCGGACCAAGACATATGCTCAAAGCCGTCGAAGAAGTAGAATTGATTCACATGGCGTAGATCTAAACCAATCTAGCAACTTCAACAAACCGCAAAGACTATCTTTAGTAACCAAGATTACTCTAGCTCCGACGCAGGGAATCTAGACTAACCTTGATACCTAGCTCCGACGTAGGGAATCTAGGCTTAAAGTATAGTCCGATAAACGATAATCTATTGAATAATCAATATTGATCTAGCTCCGACGTAGGGAATCTATAACAATCTTGATTATTCAGAGATAAATCGGTTGAACAATATAAACGAGAAAGGGCGATGCGCCTCAATTCAAAGCCTATATTAGTTCGATAAATTGACTAACTTACTGGTAAGCCGGAGATCAGAACTGATGCAGCCCGTCCACCAATGAGCTTCGTCGGTAACTACTACTAGGGTTTTGGCGTAAAGCCGGGTTGTATTGAATTGTGTGAATTGTTCTTTACAATGGACGAGGGTTCATATTTATACCCTGATCGTGGAGAGTCCTGATCGGACCAAACTAACTAAATAAAGCAAACTAATCTTAAGATACAATGGGACTCTCATACGCCTTCTGAAAAGGAAATAGTCCCCGAATCTGATACGCTTCCCTCTTAGCCGACACGTCTTTCCTCTCTGTATTTGTCATCGGATCGGACTCCCGCTTCATCGGACTCTTCTTTGGCATCGGCTTCCTTCTCTGTCACCTTTGGCTTTGACCAGTCAATGGGTCCACCGCACAGTCTCATGCCACCATCTGACTCTGTATGTCAGGTGCGAAAATCTGGTGTCAACACATGCCCCCCAATTTTGGAATAAAATATCATTTTGTTCCAAAATTCGTATCTGTCATCATAACTCCTTCACCGATTTTCGTGCCGAAACTTACCATCCCTGTACTGCACGACTCCTCAATCTTCGGGCCACGACCGTTTTTACCTTATAAAATTACTGCCGGTAGCTACACTGTTCACTTTTCCTTCTCCGTCCGAGCCTATACTGCTCATCTTCTTCCTCCTCTCTTTCCCGAGCGGCCATTCTCATTCGTTCAAACCTTCATCAATTGCTCAAAATGGCTCAATCATCCTCCATGGGCGCCCTCCATTCTTCGATATCCGCTTCCACCTCCGCATCTGTTTCAGCGGGTTCTCCATCTGCTATACCCTCCACCATGGCTGCAATTACAAGCTCAACAATGGCGGCGGTCATGACCTCAACAATGGCGGCAGCAACAAGCTCTTCAACCCCTTCTTCATCAACCGCCTTCGCCTCAGGCTCCTCTTCGACACCCGCGGAATCATCAGTAGGAGAACTACATCATCCAATCCCAGAGGTACCCTACTGATCTCGATTTTACTTCCTGCCTGAAATTCAGCTTTTAAAATTTATCCCCATTTTCGCAATCTTCTTTTAGGATATTCGTGCCCAAACCCTAATCCCTTCGGGCGCAGCCGAGGGGGTTTATTTTCTTGGTCCAATGGGAGATCCGGATCCGGCCGAGATTATCAATCTGGAAACTTTGCGCCTCCCATTCAAAACTTCCGGATTTGACCTCGAAGATTGGAAGAATGCATTTCGCTCCTGGCCGACAGTTCTCCCCGGATGGAAAAACTGGTATCTGAGGATATCGGCCTCCAAGTCTGCAATCTGGGACAGATTGGATATCGCCCAATGCATCGGCCTCAGTATCGGCCCCATGGCCAAGAATGAGAATCTTTTGATCGCCGCATCACACTTTTGGTCCGATGCTCTGAATGCTTTCCTTTTCGGACATGGTCCAATGACCCCAACACTGCTTGATGTAGTTATGCTTCTCGGCCTCAATGTCACCGGCGATAAGCGCCCCTCTCAGCTCAACATCAAAGTCAAACATCATTTCAAGACCAAGAGCTGTGGCGGTTGGACGGGATATATGGAGAAGAATCATCGGACTGGATCTGTGACCGACCGTGAACATGTGGCCTTTCTGAACATGTGGTTGGACAGATTTTTCTTTTGCGGTACCACCCTTGGTCCAACAGGCAACTTCCAACATCTGGCCGAATTGCTTGTGAGTGACCATGTTATCAGCCTTGGTCAACTCCTCCTGGGAGCAGCATACAATTTGCTTCATCAAGTCGCCAAGCGCCTGAGAGCTGGATCACCCATCTCCAACCTTGGCGGGCCGTGGTGGTTCATCCAGATGTGGCTAATGCTACATCTGAGCAAAGTTGTCAAGGTAGATGTTCGAAGGCTTAAATTCCCAGAGAGCAAGCCTGAATCGGAAGAGATCATCTGGCGTCGGTGTACCTCACTTGGTGAAGCTGCCATGGGCTTTCCTGCTGAGAAATTATCAGGCAAGGAATCCTCCAAGTATTTTGCACTTTTTTACAAGGGCATCTCCGATGAAAAAATGGTCTGGTTTTTGTACGATCATGCCGATGAATTTGAGTTGCCCTACAAATTCAGATTAACAATGATTGTAGAGGCAGATTCAGAAGCCTTGGCAATTTTCCGAACCTGCATCAGTGCTCGATTTCTCCCAATCGGCCTTAGTCAGGGCAAGTCAGGGCAATCAACATATGAATACTATCATCCAAACTTGGCTGCTCGACAATTTGGCATAGGACAGCTTCCACCTTATCTGATTTTGACCGACCAAATTTTTCCGAGGGGAAGGATCGACACAGGCTTGGAATGGGACCGCCTTTTCAGACTTGAGCCTCCCATGGACAAAACCAATCTGGATACTTTTGCAATTTGCCTTGTAGTTCATCAGACCTTCAACACATGGTGGGCTGAATGGCATCAACACTTATTCTGCATCGCCCTCAAAACTTATATTCAGAAGTTGCAACCTGCTTTCAAGGGCAAACCAGAGGTAATGTTTGTGAACTTGCTTTCTCTCTTTTACATAACTCTATTTTACTGAACAATCCTTTGCCAGGACGTCGATCGTTCCCCTCCAACGATGACTCGATCGGGGAAGCAAGTTGTCTACTGCAATATCTCGCCAGATCCGTGGATCGGCTGTGACTCTCCCACCATCGGCAAGCTTCTGTCAATATATGGTGATAGCAAGAAAAGGAAGAAGCAGACGTCCTCTAAAATTCCCAAACGTCCGAGGACCACTCTGGTAAGTCCAAGAACTTTATTAACTTGACTTCTTTCTTTATTGAAATTAATTCTTTCTGTAAATTCAGGTTATCGGAGAATCCTCTGCACGACAGCCCAGTCCGATCAAGTCCTCTAGTCCATCGGCCGAAGAAGTACCAGAATCGGACCCACAAAAATCACCAAGTCCTATTCAGATGCAATCAAGTCCAATTCAGGAACATTCGGGCCATACATCCTCATCTGAAAGGACTATAACTGGGTCGCCTCATCAATCAAGCCCGCAACCTCAAGCAGAACAAGTACAAATGGATCAGGGCCAAGAAGATCAAACTCTTCTACAGATACAACTCCCTGATCCAGAAGCAACGGTAATCATCAGCCGATTTATTCAATAATTGATATCCATCTTGTTCTTACTTTCTTTCTTCTAGCAAATCATCCAGAACGTCTTGACGGATCTCGAAATTGCCCAAGCAAACATCCAGGGCAGTAATAACCCTTTGATTGGAGCTGAGCAAGAACTGGCCTGGAAACAAGTAAACTTTCTAGCCTGATATAATTATATCAGCTTTTTGATATTATATCTAATCATTTCCTTTGCAGGCTCAAGATACTCCTCCACCCAGCCAGACCATATCAGTTGATTTTGATCGGCTGCAAGCTGAAGAAGAAGAAATCAGCTCTGGGCAAAGCTTGCTGTCTGACGAAGTGAAGAAAAAATTGCTTGACATATCTGCTCTCCTTCACCAAGACATCA
>CM014277.1:1513601-1531787 GCA_004135705.1 Alloteropsis semialata | reverse complement strand
CACGGGCACGCTCTGGCCACGCCCGCACCTTGCGCAAGGTCGTGCCGTGCGCGCGCACGCGCGCGTGCCGTCGTCGCACCGCGGGCACCGTATTGCATAGCACGAACGCACACATGCAGGGCCGCACACGTACGTGGCCACACCGGCCACAGAAGATCTGCGCCAGCGTGGCACGCCACATAAGCGCCACGCACGCGCCACGCGAGCGCCACGCAGGAGCCTAGTCAGCGCACCAGGTGTGCCGCTGACAGGTGGGGCCCGCTGCTGACACATGGGTCCCACTGGGCAGGGCGCACCGCTGACCGTTGACCGGTCAACGATGACATCAGCAGGGCCCACGCTGACGTCATCACTCTGGGTCCCGCACGATGATGTCATCCTGACACGTGTCCCCACTGTTTAATAATTTCTAGAAATGATTAAAAATGGCTGAAAACCTTCAAAAATTCATAACTAATTCATTTCAGCTCAGAAAAATATGAAACCGGTTTCATATTTTTCTATAAATCGAGCTCTTGCTGTTTGTAGGCAGTTTGGAGTTATTTGGATCTTATTTGGTTCTGTTTTGGATCTTTTTGCATTGTATGTTAGGCTGTTTATTTACAGTTCGTCAATCTTGTCTATCTCTAGACCCCAGCTTGGACTACACCAACTACGACGACCCCAACTACACTGAGGAAGATTGGATCGACGAACCAGGTGTCACGTCACTCTCCATCATATAGAATCCTATTAGTCTTGCAGTAGAGCTAGTGCTTTGATGAAATGAATTGCATGCCATGAATTGTATAACCCGCTTAATTAAGCCGTGCCTTGATGATTTAAAACTTGATTCCTTGAACTCACCTAATCGGAACTAGCTACTTACCCATAGCTAGTTCCTTACTACTTAATCACATGTTATTTGTGTGATGATTGGGCATGTTTATGCCATGGATTGGTGATGGGATCCTTGACTACTCTCGGCGTGTGTTTTGGGTGAGTTATAATCCTTGATGTGTTTTAGCGGGGAGTGGGCCAGGATGGTACTGTGGAAGTGCCTTGCTGGGAAGGAGGTTTCGGGACCTTCCCATACTTTGTACCTGTGGCGGGTACATGGTTGAGACTTGATTGAGGAGTTGGTGGCTGGTCTGTCGTGGACTAGCAGCTGTACTGCGGTACTACTAGAGGAGGAGAGTGCTCGCTCTCTGCAACCTAGGACCCGAGTTGGGATACCACCAGATAGAGTATTCTTAGTACAGACCACCTGCCTTTTATGGGCGGGGGACGGTTTTGGGACTGGTGGGAAGACAACACCTAGCCTGTAGGCGGATTGGCGGATCGTGTATGAGATGATGGACTCAGAGGGACTCAACCCACATTGGCCCATGGGCGGTCGTCACAGCTTCGAGGTCTCCAGTCAGCGACGGTGTGCCCTGTGACTGAAGACATCCCCAGACTCGGAGAGGCAGGAAGGTGCTGGCTTCCCACTAGCGCTCGGGCCGTTGGGTATAGTTGGATGGCTGATCCCCAGCCAGCTGTATCTCGGGTGGGTACAGTTGTACACCTCTGCAGAGGTATGATCTATACGTATAGCCGCGTCCTCGGTTATGGACGGTACTGTGGTCTACCGCTATCCTGACTAGACTTTTCTTGTGCTTCTACCTTCCCTTTTCTTGATATTCCGGTCTTGGGGACCGCTGATATGTGCAGGGGAGGGAGCTCTCACATCGAAATGTGTTGGGCCGGAACATGGGTGACGTTCCGGGAGTTGGTGTAGACTTCCTTGGTTGGGGCGAGGCCCCGGAGATGAATTGATATATTCTTTGACTGCTTGTGCTGCATAGGAAACCCACAGCCAAATATATAGAATTCCATGCATATAGTTAATTCCCCCGTTTCCTTGGCTTGCTGCTATGGAGAGTGACTCGGCCTACCCGCTTCTCGGGTAGATGGTGGTGTTTCAGGAACAGACCCAGAGTACCTCACTGAAGACGAGGAGTGAGAGGAGTAGGGCTTCGCCTATGCTCAAGCTGGACTGAGGGATGGGAGTTCCCCTCGCTTCTACTTCGCTGCTCTTCGTAGATGTTTTACTCTGCATGATTCCGTCTCGTCGGACTTGTACCGGCTAGAATGCCGAGATGATGTAATAAACATAACTGTTTAATCTATCTATGAACCTTGCTACTATCTCGATTGTGTGTTTGTGCATGGCTTGTCATAGCTTAAACAGGGTTTGCACGCGATAGCCACTTCCTGGGACTATCGCAGAGGTGCAGAGATTCGGATTCTCAGTTTTGGGAATTCGGGTCGTTTCAGCTGGTATCAGAGCCGTGCTTGACCCTAGGATGAGCCCTAGGAAATGGAAATAGAAATAGGAGGCCTATAACTATTCTATTGTTATATAAACTCCTTGAACTACTTGATTTATACGAATATGCCTTGATTGACTCTCTCTCATCCTTGAAATTTATACTACTATCTTACATCTTTATTCTAACTGCTACTGACTTACTTACAACCCACTAACACTAACTGCAGGACAATGGAAGACCTTGACTGGAAGCCGATCAAGACCGACGGGCTGCACTACGGGGGCTTTGCCACGCTGCTGGCAGAGACCCTAGCCCACGCTGGAGTCGACACCTCCCCCTTGTACTATGAGGGATGGGTGTACGGAGAGGGTGATGCAGTGCCCACCAAGGTGAAGCTGACCATCCCCTACAACCCCTCCGTACCCGACTTCGCTGGCCTCACAGTCCACGCTCTGGAGTTCAGTACTCGTGAGGCGGTGCAGACTGTGGCCAGACGGGCTCTACGTTAGGCTTACGCCCAGATGCACCCACGGTTGGCAAGGACTCCGTACCGGGTGTTCCCACGAGCGCTCCGCGGTATGGGGAACTTGGACCAGGAGGCCTTGCAGATCATGAAAGACTACAGCAAGGAGTTGGATGAGGCGCTGCGTGTAGGTGGACACTGCATCGTTGCTCAGGACATGGCCATCTTTCAGATGGACATGGACATTAAGCATCTATGACAAGGGTGGGACCGCAGCATCACTAGGCTCACCAGCATTGGTGAGAAGATCGCCACTCTTGAAGCAATTAAGCTGAGCAAGGAGATTCAGATAAAGAAACTGGAGACAGAGTCCACTACCACCAAGCAACAGATGGAGAACCTCGAGCAGCTCCTGGCCAGTGCCACCACCAGAGAGCAGAAGCTCCGGGACGAGCTCGAGATGAAGGAGTCCATCCTCCGCCATAAGGACATGATCCTGACGGAGAAGATTGAGGAAATGGATGACCTGGATCGACGCTTGGTGGAGAGCCAGAGTGAGGTGCGCCGGCTGCAGAACAACTGCGCCCATAACATCAAGAATATGATGTATATGGGTATTCAGCACTTTACCTGCAAGGACGAGGCAGAGCGGACGCTCGAGGCTTGGAAGAAGTTTGACCTGAAGAGGCAGGC
The DNA here is from genome assembly GCA_004135705.1 of Alloteropsis semialata. NCBI lineage: Eukaryota > Viridiplantae > Streptophyta > Magnoliopsida > Poales > Poaceae > Alloteropsis > Alloteropsis semialata. The sequence continues at coordinate 1,528,337 of CM014277.1, read as the reverse complement.
AGAGCTGTCCGCACTCAACTGAAATTTGAAGATGTACGACCGCAAGAAGCCCCACGTAGTGGACTTTGCCTTACCCCCCAGTCGTCTTGGGCCAGCTCCCAGCATCCCAGGTATCCGGATGCTGATGCCTGAGATGACGTTGGTGGCAGGACGACTGTCTCAAATTTACGAGTTGTGACCACATGATGACCCCAGCACTGAGCCAGAGCCGTCGCACGTTGGAGACCCCAGCTGCTCCCTCGATTCTCCGCCACACGAGTGGGGTCCCGAGGAGTAGCCTTCATTGAGTAGTAAGTCTTACTGAGTCATGATGTAGTAGTGGGATGGAGCTGCGACTCCCTGGATGATGTCCTAGTAGTAGACCACCATGATGTAGTAGTTCTCATGATGTATCTCGCGCAGTAGTACTGCCCATGATGTTGTCGTGTATCTCCAAGGTCTTAGGAGTCGGCCTTGAGATGCACCCCTTTTGATTAGTGATCTTGTATGAGTGATTTGGGTCTTATGGATCTTATGGATGTTATGCTTCTCATGTTTGAGTGAAATAATTGTTTGTGTGCTCCAGTTCAGGCTCCCTTATATTATTTATGCAACTAGTTAAAACTGTTACATAGACTCAGCACTTATAACAACTTGGATTAAGTTTTGTACCTCCTGGCTGACCTCCCTCTTTTGGAAACAGATGTCAGCAATCAGAAGGTCAGGACGGCTGCTTAACCGTTTCAACGATGCTGAACAAGAGGAGCCTGCCAGAGGCAGGCGGGGTCGCCGAGGTGCCCAAGCCAACCAGGGCGGCCGTGGGGCTCAAGGAGACCGCGGAGGTCGTGGAGCCGGTCAGGATGGGCAGGAAGAGGAGGAGGTACAGGGACAGCAGGAAGAACAGGAAGTGCAGGGTGGTCAGGAAAACCAAGACCTGCCGCAGCCGCCGCAGCCACCCAACTTGGCAGAGATGATGGCCACGCAGACCCGACTAATGGAACTGATGGCTCAGGCTCTGGTGCAAAACAACCATCGTGGACAGGGTGGGCAAAACCAACACAGGGACCCACCAGTGGAGACACTTCAGAGGAAGATTGAGGGGTTCCTGAAGCTGCGCCCGCCTACCTTTGACAACTCAGACAACCCGCTGGATGCGGATGACTGGCTATGGGAGGTGACCAAGGAGCTGGACCTCACCACTTGTACTGACGAGGAGTGTGTGGCAGTCGCGACCCACCAACTTGTGGGGACTGTGAGGGCCTGGTAGGACAGTTTCAAGGACTCCCGCGCAGACCCGGCTCACATCACTTGGGACGTGTTCACTAAGGCTTTTAAAGCTCACCACATCCCAGAAGCAGTGATGGACAACAAGGCTGACGAGTTTCGTAGCTTGAAGATGGGTGCTATGAAAGTGCAGGAGTACGCCAACAAGTTTCAGGAGCTGATGAGGTATGCACCAGACGACACTAAGACTGAGAAAAGGAAACAACACTGGTTCTTGAAAGGCCTTCACCCCGGGTTGAAGCGACAGTTGGTGGCTCATGACTACCCCACTCTTCGCCACCTCGTGAGCAAGGCAATTCTCGTGGGAAAGGAAACTCTGGCACTGGACGGGCTACACAGAGACAAGAAAGCGAACTGACTTCACTGGCCGTGCAGGGCCATCACAGGGGATGAGGCAGACAGCTCCTCTGCAGAAGCCTCGCCACTCCACTACACAGTCTCAGCAGCCCAGGCAGTACAGCAGTAGGGGTGGCAACAACAACTGAAAGCCGAGGCCACAGCCAGCCACCACCGGAGGCAACAGTCAGGTTGTGTGCTTCAACTGCCGCCAGACGGGCCACAAGTCCTTTGAGTGCCCGCAGAAGAACAAGCAGGGAGAACAGAACAGGGGCGAACAATACCAAACTTCGGCCAAGGGGCCAGCGTCAGGGGCATCGGCACCGAGGACCCAGGCGAGGTCGGTATGGCCTACCACCAGAGGCCGCCTCAACCACATGACCGCAGAGGACGCCGCAACTGCTCCAGACATGGTCCTTGGTGAATTCTGTGGGATATGGGTACCCCTGGGCCCACTACCGACTGGACATATAGTCGGCCTGGGCCCATGTCTGACAAGAATGTGGGCCGACCCCAGGCCTGCCCATGAGGATCCCCGACTTGATGGACAAGACTGGTGATGACTTAGCTTGCAAGGCACGCCGACTCAGATTAGTTTCCTTGTTGTAACCGAACAAAAAATAGGAAACCGACTTGTAAACCCTAGGCCGTCAGCCTATATAAGGTGGCCTGGGTCGACCCCTCCATTCATCTAATCCTTCATCGAGTACTCTCCCCCTCCTTGTAACCACAAACTCACCGTTGTTCTCCGGAACCTCGCCGAGCGAAGCAATACAAGACCCCCGAGCACAGGACGTAGGGTATTATACCTCCGGGTAGCCCGAACCTGTATAATCCCTGTGTCCCTGTGTTACCTCGAGCTCCCTAGTCCTGCGATTGCCTTTTGCCTACAAATCAACCATCTGGGTACCCCCGGGTGGACTGCCGGATGATAACTCCGATAGTTGGCGCGCCAGGTAGGCGTGATCGCGGGGCAATACAGCTGGCTCGATGGCAGCTCATCTTCGCCGGCGTCGAGCAAACCTACGCAGTGGCGGCAGCTTCTCGCGGAGTCAACCGGCTCCGTGCCGTTCGCATCTGCTTTGGATGGAAGAGAACAGGGTTATCCCATAGACCTGTATAGGCCAAGGAATACCTGCGTCATGGGAACAGGGAAGATTCTTTCTTTTTTTGTTTCTCTCTGCCCAACTAAATCCGTTGTGCCCTGTATTTAGACTTGGCTTAACAAAAGGATCGTGACTATTCTAATCGTATTTTTCTTTCCTTTGATCATGATCCACGGACGCAACTTGTGGGCGTGTGGCCTTGTGGGAGGTGGATCCGGCCGGGCGCTGCGGTGGCTCTCGACATGCGTCACTTGTCCATCGTGTTCCATACGTTCACGATTAGGACGGTGCCACGACATGATTCGGTCTACTCCTCCACGACGTCCACGAGGCCGAGTCGATCCACGTCTCCAGCACCGAACCGCATCCATCCTCTACGCACGGATGGTTCCAAACTGCATGAAGCCAGCAGTGCCGAACTCGATGGGCGCCCATCGCCAGACCCCATGCTCATGCAGGGACGACATGTCGAATCAAGCTAAGTATTATTTTCAATTGAATATTTTACGGTTTTCGTATACCTCCATACGCCTCGGCTCTCCTATGTCCCTGTGACTTTCGTCGACCACCTCGGCCACTCTCCGACTGCTTATACAACCTGGTCTGTCCAGACTGCACCTCATGGTGCGCTGCTCTAGCGCTCGGGAGGGTCCCTGCCGACTCTGACTTCCGGGTCCCTGCCCGACCCTATGTCCCTCTAGGTAAATCCCAAGTTAACCCGTGCGGTTCAGGTCCCCAATCGTGAAACCTTGAGCTCCGTGCTCAACCCGCGTCCCCTACACCTAAGCCTCCCCGCTAAGCAGTGTAGTCTGTGGTAAGCCATCCTCTCCATGAGCAGTGGTCAGCGGGTAAAAAAGGTGCTTAGCGACACAAGGCAAGGGCTGCACGGCGTCCTACTCGGTGTTTTTGCTAGAGGGAAGGGGTTTTACACATATGCACAATGCATTCACAGACCTGTTTCTGTTACGACCTTACGACAAACATTGTTTACCATTCAGATTATTGAATATTATGCTACATAATATTTGCACTGTCTTCATATAGCTCAGACATTACTCAGTGTACTTCGACCGACTCGGCCAGCTCCCAGGTTCGAGGCTGGCGCGGGCCGACCACTCGGCGCGTCTCCTACCACCCGACCGACCTCCCAGCTCGGGGACTGGGTGCAGGAGGCGACTCGGCGACTTGCTCGGCTCCCAGGCTCGGGGGCTGGGTGCTACAGACGACGACTCGGCGTGCTTCCCGTCGTCCGGCCGACCTCTCTGGCTCGGGCGGGAGGCAACTTGGTGGCTTGTCCAGTTCCCAGGCTCGGGGACTGGACATTACGACTTCGATCGACGCAGTTCTACGACTCGACCAACCTCCACGCTCCGGGACTCGGCGTTACGACTCTGGTCGGCGGGTCTCCGCGACTCGTCCAGCCTCGATGCACGGAGACTCGGCGCTACGACTCTGGTCGGCGGGTCTCCGCGACTCTAGCCCCCACGCTCGGGGACTGGGCACTACGACTTCGGACGGTGAGTCTCCGTGACTCGGCCAGCCTCCATGCTCGGGGACTGGGCACTGCGACTCTGGTCGGCGGGTCTCCGCGACTCGGCCAGCCTCGACGCTCGGAGACTCGACGCTACGATTCCAGTCAACGGGTCTCCGCGACTCGGCCAGCCCCGATGCTCGGGGACTCGGCACTACGACTACGGTCAGCGGGTCTCTGCGACTCAGCCAGCCATGACGCTCGGGGACTCGGCGCCACGATTTTGGGACAAGCTCCTCTCTTCGGGGCGCCAGACCACCCTATCTTCTAGGCGGCCTGTCTACCCTGAAGCTCGGATGATTTCTCTTTGACCATTGGCCCGATTGTACTAATTGACCCAATGCTCGGGGACTACTCCATATGGAGAGCTCCTTGCGTCGCTCTCCATATGCCCCATCAGGATGTGTCACTTTTCTCAAAGTGGCGCAGTTCCTCGCGGCGTCCGACTCGGCCACAGCTCGGCACCTCGCCACTCGGGGTTTCACCCCCGGGTCTGACCAGGGTCATCCCCGATGATTCCTTGTTTCTTCTTTGAGCACCGCCCACCCTTGTGTCGGCCTGCCAACCAAGACGCTTCAGCCGACCATGGCGGCCTCACCTCTTCATCAGCAATCCGACACGCGCCTGCACGTTGCTCGGGGACTTGTGGGATATGGGTACCCCTGGGCCCACTACCGACTGGACATGTAGTCGGCCTGGGCCCATGTCTGACAAGGATGTGGGCCAACCCCAGGCCGGCCCACGAGGATCCCCGACTTGATGGACAAGACTGGTGATGACTTAGCTTGCAAGGCACGCCGACTCAGATTAGTTTCCTTGTTGTAACCGAACAGAAAATAGGAAACCGACTTGTAAACCCTAGGCCGTCAGCCTATATAAGGCGGCCTAGGTCGACCCCTCCATTCATCTAATCCTTCATCGAGTACTCTCCCCCTCCTTGTAAATAAACTCGCCGTTGTTCTCCGGAACCTCGCCGAGTGAAGCAATACAAGACCCCCGAGCACAGGACGTAGGGTATTATACCTCCAGGTAGCCCAAACCTGTATAATCCCTGTGTCACTGTGTTACCTTGAGCTCCCTAGTCCTGCGATTGCCCTTTGCCTATAAATCAACCATCTGGGTACCCCCGGGTGGACTGCTGGACGATAACTCCGACAAGTTCCTCGTTGACTCCACTAAAGCGACAGTACTGTTCGACTCTGGTGCTACTTACTCCTACATATCTACCAAGTTTACTAAGCAAAGGTCTCTACCAACTATGCCTCGACCACGGCCTATTACTACAGTATCTCCTCTAGGAGAAATTCAGTGCCCGCTAATTTGCAAAAGGGTCAAGATGATGCTAGGGACACCAATTCCTGGCTGATCTTACAGTACTCAGGTCAGAAAGGATTGACGTGATCCTAGGGATGGTTTGGTTGACAAAGCATAAGGGTTTGATCTCCTGCAACCCAAGGTACGTGGAAGTGGAGCACGAGAGTGGCCATCAAGTGCAATGTGTACCCCGATGCCACCGAGTCACACCCGTACCATGCAACTTGGAGGCAAAAACTTTGGAGGAAGTGCCCGTGGTTTGTGAGTACCCGGACGTGTTCCCAGAGGAGCTACCGGGGTTACCTCCAGACCGCGATGTGGAGTTCGTGATTGAGCTGCACCCCGGAGCAGGACCGGTGGCCAAGCGGCGGTATCGAATGGCTGCCGATGAGTTGAAGGAACTGAAGAAGCAACTAAAGGAGCTCTTGGACCAAGGGTACATTCGGCCTAGTGCTTCCCCTTGGGGATCCCCAGTGCTATTTGTCAAGAAGAAGTATGGGTCGATGAGGATGTGCGTGGACTATCGCACTCTTAACTCAGTCACCATCAAGAACAAATACCCACTCCCTCGTATCGACGACCTCCTAGATCAGCTAAGAAAGGCCAAGTACTTTTCAAAAATTGATTTGATGTCAGGATATCATCAGATGAAGATTCGGGAGGCGGATATTCCTAAGACCGCCTTCGTGACTCGCTATGGTCAATACGAGTTCATGGTGGTCTCCTTTGGGCTCACCAATGCCCCAACTTACTTCATGAACATGATGAACAAGGTTTTCATGGATGAGTTGGACAAGTTTGTGGTGGTATTCGTTGATGACATACTCGTCTATTCGGAGACTGCAGAAGAACATGAGGAACACTTGCGAATTGTGCTGGAAAGGTTAAGACAACACCAACTTTACGGCAAATTCAGCAAGTGTGAGTTCTGGATGGAGAAGGTAGCATTCCTTGGGCACGTTCTGACGGCTGAAGGAGTAGCAGTGGATCCCGCTAAGATTGAAGCCGTGACAGAATGGCAGCAACCGCAGAACGTGACCGAAGTAAGGAGCTTCTTGGGCTTAGCAGGTTACTACCGCCGCTTCATTGAAAACTTCTCAAGGATTGCAAAGCCTATGACAGAACTACTCAAGAACAATGTCAAATTCGAGTGGACAAAAGCATGTGAGAAGAGCTTCCAGACACTCAAGACCAAACTCACCACCACCCCAGTCCTAACTCTACCCGATATTCAGACCAAACTCACCACCACCCCAGTCCTAACTCTACCCGATATTCGGAAGGATTTTGTGGTGTATTGCGATGCATCCAAACAAGGATTGGACTGCGTGTTGATGCAAGATAACAAGGTCGTAGCGTATGACTCTCGACAGTTGAAAAAGCATGAGGAGAACTACCCTACACACGACCTTGAGCTGGCCGCTGTGGTTCACGCTCTCAAGATCTGGAGGCACTATCTGATTGGGAATAAGTGTGACATTTACACCGATCACAAGAGTCTAAAATACTTCTTCACCCAGTCAGAGCTCAACATGAGGTAAAGAAGATAGCTAGAGCTAATCAAAGATTACCAGCTCGAAACACACTACCACCCCAGAAAGGCAAACGTGGTGGCAGATGCCCTGAGTAGGAAGACCTACTGCAACACCCTCATGGTTAAAGAAGAGCAACCTGAGTTATACTTGGAGATGAAGCGACTGAGGTTAGAAATTGTGGAGCAAGGTCAACTAAATGCAATGCAGGTGACCTATGACCTAGAAGAAAGGATCTGGGAAGCTCAGAAGGATTGCCCTGAAATCGAAGAATTGCTACAGGGGATGAAAGATGGCAACTTTGTGAACCACCGGGTGGATAATCAAGGCACCGTGTGGCTTAAGAACTGGACCTATGTACCTCAAAAGCAAGAGTTGAGAGACCTCATTCTGAGCAAGGCTCACAACTCTAAGTACTCGATTCACCCCGGCTGCACAAAGATGTACCAAGATAAAGGATAGATTCTGGTGGAAGGATATGAAGCACACCATAGCGGATTATGTCGCTCATTGTGACACCTGCAGGAGGGTGAAAGTGGAGCATCAAAGCCCCGCAGGGCTACTTAAGCCAATTGAGATACCGCAATGGAAGTGGGATGACATCTCTATGGACTTTATAGTGGGATTGCCTCGCACACAGCAGGCTCACTAAGGTGGCTCACTTCATACCTGTCAGGAAAACCTTCAGGACCGATAGGCTAGCAGAGCTGTATGTGGAGCATATACTTAAACTGCACAGAGCACCACGGAGCATCATAACGGATCGGGGACCACAATTTGTGTCTAGGTTCTGGAAGAGCTTACACAAATCCATTGGAACTGATCTTAACTACAGCACAGCCTTCCATCCACAGACGGATGGCCAGACAGAAAGAGTGAACCAAATCTTGGAGGACATGCTACGGGCATGCGTCCTAAACTATGGGGCAGACTGGGAGAAGAGTCTGTCTTTTGCAGAGTTCTCATACAACAACGGTTACCAAGCCAGCCTTAAGATGTCACCCTTCGAAGCACTTTATGGGAGAAAGTGCCGCACCCCACTTTTGTGGTCAGAAGTTGGAGAACGAAGTGTGTTCGGACCAGATGCTATAAGGCAAGCCGAGGAGAATGTGATGAAGGTTAGGGAAAACTTGAAAATAGCCCAAAGTCGCCAGAAGAGCTACGCTGACAAGAGGAGGAGGGAACTACACTTTGAGGTGGGAAATTACGTGTACCTCAAGGTGTCACCTCTACGAGGCACCAAAAGATTTCAAGTGAAAGGGAAATTAGCACCAAGATTTGTGGGCCCCTATCAAGTGATCGAAAGGATCGGGAGTTTGGCCTACAAACTAGAGCTACCACCATCTCTAGCAGGAGTACACCTAGTGTTCCACGTATCTCAACTAAGGAAGTGTCTAAGGGTCCCGGAGGAGGAAGTTGCCACGGATGCACTAGACCTACAAGACACTTTAGAATAAATGGAATGGCCTACACAAATTCTTGACAGGGCAGAAAAGAGTACTCGGAAGACCAGTGTCCCCTACTGCAAGGTGCTCTGGAGAAACCATACCGAGAGAGAAGCCACATGGGAGAAGAAAGAGGACCTCAGGAAGGAGTACCCACACCTGTTTGAAGATATGGTAGAGCTTAAATCTCGAGGACGAGATTCTCGTAAGGGGGTAGTCTGTAATATCCCTAGGAATATTAATATGAATATTATGTGTATGATGGTTGGTTTTTTCCAAAAATTTAAAACTTTTGCTTGATGTTGTGGTTAACATGCAAACATGGTCAAACCTAGGGTCAAACCTCCAAATCTTCCTGTATTTTGATTTGGTTCTTCTTGGTTTATTTGGTTCTCAAAGGTGCTGTTTGAATTTTGAATTCATATTCAAAATTCAAACTAAATTAAACTAATTTGCTAAACCTAAAAAGAAAAACCAAACCACAGCCGGGACGGCCACAGGCCAAACCGGCCCAGCTCTCCATCCCCCCTCTCTCCCTTGCACGCGGACCAGGCCCAGCAACGGCCCAAGGCCGAGCCGGAGCCAGCCACGCGCCCGCTCATCCTCCCTCTCTCTCTGACGTGTGGGCCCATCGTCCACAGCGTCGTCATCCACCTTCCGCTCTCCTTTTTCCCCTGCTCCCTCTGCTTTTCCGCCGCGGCCTTGACCGACCGAGACCGGAGGGCGCGTCGCGCCAAGGACAGCCGCGCCTCGCGCTGACACCGCCACTGCCGTCCCTATCCTCTCCCCCGTACAAAGATTCCCGGCCCGAGGAGCGTCGGAGGCGCCCCGAGCAGAAGCCACCTTCGCGGATGCACGCCACGCGCCCTGGCCCGCACGCCGAGAATCACCGGCCGTCTGATGCCAGGCGTCTCCCGAAGCTTCCCGCGCGGCTCACCCAAACCCAAGCCTTCCCCTTGACCTCCTATTTAGCCCAATTGCGGCAGCCGCCGCCACCCCAAACCACTCGAGCGAAAGCCCTGTTTCTCGCCCAAATTCCACCGCCACCGGAGAAGAAGGAGGAAGGGAAGAGGAGGAGAAGAAAGGGGGGACTGCAAGGAGGAGAAGCCGACCGAGCTCGGGCCGGGGAGGAGCCACTCCGCCACTGCCCCGAGCTACTGCTCCACTTCGTCTACGCCGAGCGGCCACCGCCGCCGCCAACCGGAGCCAGAGAAGTGAACCGCGAGCCCTCGTCGAGCCTGCTACCCACTACACCTTCGCCCCTCGGTGAGCCACACGCACGGACCTTGCCCCTTCCCTCTTCTAGATGTTGGGTTCTCGCCGGGGACGAGCTGCGCCGGCCATCGCCGCCGGTCTTCCCCGCTGCACGGGCTTGCTGATCGGCCGTCGAGCCGCGCCCCTCTTGCATCGCTGCAGGTCACAGCACACCGACCAAAGGCCGTAGCTTGCGGGTCACCCACGCACGCACGTGCGTCGATCCATGGCCACGACGTGGGCGGCACGGGCCCCGCCGCACGCACGAGGCTCCGGCTCCCCACGCCGGCTGCACGCTTCGACGCCCTTGGCCTCTTCATGGCCCTGCAGCGCCGGGGGACCGAGCATGCCGAAAGGCCGGGCCTTTCCAGGCCCGGCAGCATAGCACGGTCGCGCTCACTGATGCCATGGCCGGGCACACGCACACGCACACGCTCACAACGCCGCGGCGCATTGCGTCACGGCCGGCCGCGTCCACACGCACGCACGCGTGCTGTCCAGATCGCTCTACGACGCCACGGCCGCACGCACACACACACACGGGCACGCTCTGGCCATGCCGCGGGCACCGCACTGCACAGCACGAACGCACACACGCAGGGCCACACACGCACGTGGCCACACCGGCCACAGAAGATCTGCGCCAGCGTGGCACTCCACATAAGCGCCACGCACGCGCCACGCGAGCGCCACGCAGGAGCCCAGTCAGCGCACCAGGTGTGCCGCTGACAGGTGGGGCCCGCTGCTGACACATGGGTCCCACTGGGCAGGGCGCACCGCTGACCATTGACCAGTCAATGATGATGTCAGCAGGGCCCACACTGACGTCATCACTCTGGGTCCCGCACGATGACGTCATGCTGATGTCATCCTGACACGTGGCACACTCACAGACCACCATGTGGCATCACCAGGAGCTGACATGTGTCCCCACTATTTAATAATTTCCAATAATGATTATAAATGGCTGAAAACCTTCAAAAATTCATAACTAATTCATTGCAGCTCAAAAAAATATGAAACCAGTTATTTGTAGGCAGTTTGTAGGCAGTTTGGAGTTATTTGGATCTTATTTGGTTCTGTTTTGGATCTTTTTGCATTGTATGTTAGGCTGTTTATTTACTGTTCGTCAATCTTGGATCGACGAACCAGGTGTCACGTCACTCTCCATCATATAGAATCCTATTAGGCTTGCAGTAGAGCTAGTGCTTTGATGAAATGAATTGCATGCCTTGAATTGTATAACCCGCTTAATTAAGCCATGCCTTGATGATTTAAAACTTGATTCCTTGAACTCACCTAATCGGAACTAGCTACTTACCCATAGCTAGTTCCTTACTACTTAATCACATGTTATTTGTGTGATGATTGGGCATGTTTATGCCATGGATTGGTGATGGGATCCTTGACTACTCTCGGCGTGTGTTTTGGGTGAGTTATAATCCTTGATGTGTTTTAGCGGGAAGCGAGCTAGGACGGTACTGTGGAAGTGTCTTGCCGGGAAGGAGGTTTCAGGACCTTTCCATACTTTGTACCTGTGGCGGGTACATGGTTGAGACTTGATTGAGGAGTTGGTGGCTGGTCTGTCGTGGACTAGCAGTTGTACTGCGGTACTACTTGAGGAGGAGAGTGCTTGCTCTCTGCAACCTAGGACCCGAGTTGGGATACCACCAGATACAGTATTCTTAGTACAGACCACCCGCCTTGTATGGGCGGGGGACGGTTTTGGGACTGGTGGGAAGACAGCACCTAGCCTGTAGGTGGATTGGCGGATCGTGTACGAGATGATGGACTCAGAGGGACTCAGCCCACACTGGCCCGTGGGCGGTCGTCACAGCTTCGAGGTCTCCAGTCAGCGACGGTGTGCCCTGTGACTGAAGACATCCCCGGACTCGGAGAGGCAGGACGGTGCTGGCTTCCCACTAGCGCTCGGGCCGTTGGGTATAGTTGGATGGCTGATCCCCAGCCAGCTGTATCTCGGGTGGGTACAGTTGTACACCCTCTGCAGAGGTATGATCTATACGTATAGCCGCGTCCTCGGTTATGGACGGTACTGTGGTCTACCGCTATCCTGACTAGACTTTTCTTGTGCTTCTACCTTCCCTTTTCTTGATATTCCGGTCTTGGGGACCGCTGAGATGCGCAGGGGAGGGAGCTCTCACATCGAAATGTGTTGGGCCGGAACATGGGTGACATTCCGGGAGTTGGTGCAGACTTCCTTGGTTGGGGCAAGGCCCCCGAGATGAATTGATATATTCCTTAACTGCTTGCTGCTGCATAGGAAACCCACAGCCAAATATATAGAATTCCATGCATATAGTTAATTCCCCCGTTTCATTGGCTTGCTGCTATGGAGAGTGACTCGGCCTACCCGCTTCCTAGGTAGATGGTGGTGTTTCAGGAACAGACCCAGAGTACCTCACTGAAGACGAGGATTGGGAGGAGTAGGGCTTCGCCTATGCTCAAGCTGGACTGAGGGATGGGAGTTCCCCTCGCTTCTACTTCGCTGCTCTTTGTAGATGTTTTACTCTGCATGATTCCGTCCCGTTGGACTTGTACCGGCTAGAATGCCGAGATGATGTAATAAACATAACTGTTTAATCTATCTATGAACCTTGCTACTACCTTGATTGTGTGTTTGTGCATGGCTTGTCACAGCTTAAACAGGGTTTGCACGCGATAGCCAATTCCTGGGACTATCGCAGAGGTGCAGAGATTCGGATTCTCAGTTTTGGGAATTCGGGTTGTTTCACTGGCGCACCAATCTTATAGATGTGGATTGTGATAACAATGGAGCAGCGGAATAATCAAATTAGCAAACTAACTTGTCACAAGCATTTCACTGAATACCTTGTGTGCATGAATAAAAATAGCACCCATGCTTCAAATCCTCAAACCACAAGTTGTCCAATGATTCAATAACAAGATACTTGTAGCAGCTAGCTCACTAAAACATCAATCCCCATCATCTCATATCAACATATCAGAGAACACATATATGCCTCTCATGCCAACTCATCCATACAACCAACCACTTCACATATGGACCAATAGCAAGTAAGATGGTGACTGCGGTGAAAAACCACGGGCGGCGGCAAGCAATCCACTATAAGATGAAGAGATACAAGAGGTGAGAGCCAACAAGAGTGAGAAGGCTCCAAATCCCCCACGGATTTCACTTTCTATTGGATGGATTTGGTGGATCTAAGCCTCTCCTCTCCCTAACCCTAGCTCTCTTCCAAGCTCAGGAATTGAACTCAACTCTCTATTCAATCCCGAGTTGGGGGAAGACCCATATAATGGCAGCCTTTCAAAATAGCCCTTGGACCTTTACAATGTTACAAACAGCCCCAATTTTAGTATAAAACATGTGTAGGCTTTGTTTTGCATAACAAATAGGCCAAATGGCTTCCAAATTGGTGAAATTAGGAGCTGCACATCACATGGATCGTGCCTTGACCCAGATACTACAAGGCAGCAAGACCCGCTTGCGAACACATGCACTAGGGTTTGGATGATCATTTCTAGAACTTTGGTGATTTGGTAGTCTTCGCAAGTCTGTATAGCTTCCTCTATAATCCAGCAGCCTCACATGACCAAGTGAGGTCATATTTATAGGCTTATCCACTCAACATATTATTTATTCCATGACATACACAACACCGTACATTTTTTTAACTTGGATATGATATTTGAAACTCTAACGTACACCATCTAACACCGAAGCATTCGACACACAGAATCTTTACCAAGTCTTCATTCAATGCACCACCCTCGATACTCTGGGTTGTACAATTATCACCACATGAACCCATCCGGCGAGAACAATTTTTTTTTGAAGGGCAAACTGTAGGGGAGTTCCCACACATAACTTCAATTTTAAATTGAAGCGAGAACAATTTTTTTGTAAATTGTCCAATTCAATCCAAACTTTGTCATGGCTTCTATGGCTATTCTTGTATTGCGGCTATGGAACCTACTAACATATATACTTGAAAAACTAATTACATTACTTATGTTGTCACTCAAAATCAAAATCACAATACACTATGGAGCCATATTTTTCTAAAAGTATAATAAGACAGATTCTAGTTTTAGTGAAACGGATGATACTCACAAATAAATTTCTTTGTACTTAGGTTATGCTAGCCAAATTCCTCATAAAGCAATCGAATTGAGAACAAAATAGAGCAATGACAATCATAGTTGATATGTACATTATTGCACATAATCAAAAGCTGAAACAAGATTGTCTTTGTAGTTTGAAACGGACAGGGCAGCAGAATAAGTCCATCTGTCTATCACAACTCGTACTTTTCCAATCATGTTCCACTAGCTAACCTATGTTCTATATCTTGTACCAACACTATAGTAATGTGTACGAAGATCTCTACTTCTCTGACCTCTATGAAATCGATTTTCGATTAATTTAGTTTGTTTCTGAGGAAAAAATAAAGATGTCACAAATTACAATTTGTTTTGGCTTTTCTAGGTTCATTACTTTTGCTATGCATCTAGACATAACGTATATCTAGTTGCATAGAAAAGTAACGAGCCTAGAAAATCCAAAACAAATAGTAATTTGGAAAGGAGGAAGTATGAGCTAGAGTAATAAAAAGTGGTGAGAGGTCAGATCATCATTCTTGTCAAGAGACTATAGAGATATTATGTTTGACAAGATCGGACTCCTTTCGTTAGGCACAAATATAATAAAGCTGTCTAGGCTCTAGCTTTATGTATGTTTTTCAGCGAAGCCGCCAAGCTATGTCTATATATATATATATATATATATATATATATATATATATATATATAAAGATAACAGTATGGAAATTTCTGATTTTTGTATAAATACGTGGGAAAACATCATGCTACATTTTGTTCCAAACCAAGTTTTACATGGACCCTATATGTAATGACACCACAATGGATGTCTGATGCTGAGTTAAATGGCC
>CM014277.1:1410294-1489983 GCA_004135705.1 Alloteropsis semialata | reverse complement strand
GCATGGGCTCGACGTGCGTTTGTATGGTCTGGCGAAGCTTACTTGTCTTATAGTTTAGGTGCTTTATCTGTTTTTGGTTTTATCGCTTGTTGTTTTGTCTGGTTCAATAATACCGCTTATCCAAGTGAGTTTTACGGACCCACTGGGCCAGAAGCTTCTCAAGCTCAAGCATTTACTTTTCTAGTTAGAGACCAGCGTCTTGGAGCTAATGTAGGGTCTGCCCAAGGACCGACAGGTTTAGGTAAATATCTAATGCGTTCCCCAACAGGAGAGGTTATTTTTGGAGGGGAAACTATGCGTTTTTGGGACCTTCGTGCTCCGTGGTTAGAACCTCTAAGGGGCCCCAACGGTTTGGACTTGAGTAGGTTGAAAAAAGACATCCAACCTTGGCAAGAACGACGTTCGGCAGAATATATGACCCATGCTCCTTTAGGCTCTTTAAATTCCGTGGGTGGCGTAGCTACCGAGATCAATGCAGTTAATTATGTCTCTCCTAGAAGTTGGTTAGCGACTTCCCATTTTGTTCTAGGATTCTTCTTTTTTGTGGGCCATTTGTGGCATGCAGGAAGAGCCCGAGCTGCTGCAGCAGGTTTTGAAAAGGGAATTGATCGTGCAGTTCTAGACTTGCTGTCACCCTTGCTTCGAATCCAAGGGAACTCAAACGATTGCGAAGGCTCCAAATGGTGTCTACTTTTTAGCGTGACCAGTCTAATCAAGCTTCATTACACATCAAGCACCTGAAGATGGTATCTTTTTTAAAAAAAAGGTTAAGTACATCCTTGCTATTTTAACTTCAGTAAGTTTTACAGGCACATCATAATATGAATAGTGACTGTACTAAACAGATGAAATGTCGCCTATCTGATTGGGTGAGCTAGGTGCCACTGTTGCCGAGCTGAAACAAAGCTTGATCAGTGATCACCTGCCGGCCAGTCGCCTGGGACTTTGTGGAGCATCATCACTGCACACTTGCGTAGTCTAGGACAGCAGCGTGACTTGTGTGCTTCTGGTGAATTTGGAACACTCTTGGACCTGCATGTAGGATCCATCCAAGCAAATAATGCTGGCCGACATGCATGTGGTGGCAGCACTAAAGTTATATTGCTATGCATGTTGCCCAACGTTCCATCTTGATGTAATTTAACCTTTTTGGTAAACTGATGGTCAGCCCTCTGTTATGGAATATCCCCTTGGGTTAGCGCTAATTTGTACATTGGTCAAGCTTGATTGGGACAGGAACTTTCTCTTGCTTGGCCTGCTGCAAGCATTCTGGCCATCCACACATCATATATACAAACATGCTGCAGCCTTGCATATGGGCCATGGTCAGACTTGTGTGGCAATGACTAGTCAGCTACAGAGTCTCCCGTTCGACTTTACAAAAATTGGAGTATTTATCATGAGGGGGGAAAAATTTTGATGTCTCTCTCATGCTCTGTTTCTTTAAAGTCTTCATATGCGAAGTCAACAGTCACATCGGGGTGGTTTTGCTAGCTTCAAAGTTGTTGTCTTGTTGGGGGATAGGATCAGGAAAGTTCAGCCCGTGATTTTTTATTATTTTCTACAATATAATGCCTGGACCAGAACTATCTGCTTGCATTTTTGTATGTTTCTGTACCTTTTCGAATTGTTTGGTGAAGGAACATGCATGATATATAAAGTCAATAGGTATGCTTCACTGTTCACACATCCTCTTCTCGGCACAAGTAGGAGCGGACCGTCAAATCCTTTTCAGTGGAGTATGTAGGGCATCGTTCTAGACTTGCAATGCCTATGGGTTTTGCTTCTAATCCAAGGGAGTCTAGATTAGAATGGAGAAGGCTCCATACATATGGCATCTGATTTCAACAGTGATCAGTCCAAGCTTCATTAACATCAAGCTAGGCATCTCAAAAGAAAAGGGCATCGACTGTGTGGAAATGATTTGGGTATATCGATCTTTATTATTAAAAGGTATATAGATCCTTGTCGTTTTAATTTCGGTAGGCTTTACAGGTAGTAATACATCAAAATATGAAAATTGCAGTGAATGTTCAATCAATCATGTGTGTTGAGGGAAGTGAAAAGTTACAATATGACAGTTATTTGTGTCCTAAAAGAAAGTAGATTAGCTTCACGGTAAGTTTCTATTTTTTTTCGAAAGACTAGTACACGCAGACGCTCGCACATGCACGCACTCATCCCTATGAATACATGCACGCAAATCTTACCCCGCCCTATGAGCACCTCCAAGAGACTGGGCCGGCTGTTCCGATCTTGAGATTGACGAAGTCACCACAGGAGCCTCGCTAATCCAGGAAAATGTGACATCCTTGTCGAGTCGGAGACTGGAACCTGGGTGGGCAGGTTCCACGACAAGTAACATAACCAACTAAGCTATACTTGTTCCACCGGTAACCTTTTTTGGTAACAGAATAAATAAATCTTGCAGAGTCCTTTTAAAAAATATAATGAAACATGAGTGTTAGCTTTATGTGCACATGCCACTTGGTACTAATATATGGTTGTCGACGTGGAAATGCTAATTTTCAAGTTGGATGGATGATGATGCCAATAACAAAGTAAACACATAAAGCGATGAGCCATCGACAAAACAATTGATCATGCACGCATGGTCTTTCCTCTCATTTTATTTAATTTATTACGAAAGGATAGAGTTAGCTGTATAAATGTCTTCAATATATTAAATGGACGGGGTTAAGCCGCGACGGGTCACGCGGAAGAGGAACGTGTGACCCGCCGCGGGTGCCGCCGCCAAGCCTCCCTGCCGCCGCCGCCGAGCCTCTCTGCTCCTCCTCTCTTCCTCCCTCCCTCTTCATCTTCCTTCCGAGCCCACCTCCCGCCTCGCCGCTTCCACCACCGCCGGCAACCAGCGGTGCCTCGCCGCTCCGCCCACCTACCGCCCCCGCCCTCCACCCCGCCCTTCCTAACGCCAGACAGCTCCTCTCCCCCGCCTCCGATTCCGCCAAGCCGCTATCCCCCATCGCCCCGACCGGCGGCGCCATCGCCACCCGGCCCTCCGCTCCGCCCGGCGACTGTCCCCACCGCCGGGCCGGCAGCCACCCCCGCACCTCCTTATAGGTCCGCAGACCAAATCTCCCCTCCCCGAACTCAAACCCTAACCCTAACCGGCCTGCCGGCCGGCGGCGGCGCGCGGCAGCGCGAGTGGTCGCGCGGTCGCGCAGAAGTGCGACGGGTCGTCTAATAGAGTTAACGTATTAAATTTCTAGCGGCATGCATATATGATGACTATATATATAAACAGATGAAATGTCGCTGACCTATAGAGATTTGGTTTTGATCGATCGATTTGTTAGTTCATGAGTAGCCATCACGTGCAACACGTATACATCATTTGTAGTAACAGGTCTGCAGACTGCAGTTGACCGGCTTAATCGTGCATCTTTGCAGTTGCAGACCATGCGTTACACTGAATCCTATGTTTTTTATATATCGTACACATGCCAGTATTAATTTTACATTCCTTACTTGCTGGCACTGAAGACAGATTGGCGTGAGGGTGAGATTGTTGTGTTTGTTTGTTTGTTTGTTTGTTTGTGTGTGTGTGGGGGTGTGTAACATCCCGGATTTTTCCGGAATGTTCTTTGAATGCAAAAATGTGGATTTCAAAATTTTTGCTTGCGTTGTTATGAAAACACCTTAGATTGTCTTCTTGTGAACCTCTCTAAATTCCTAGGAAATTAAAATTTGACCTTTAATTCTTGCATAGGTTAATTTAGGTTAGAGTGTTTTGGTTTTTCTTTGGTTTTGTTTGGTTTTTGAGTGTGATTTATATTTGAATTCTAAATTCAAATATAAATCTAAAGCTAATTACTAACCAACCCCTAGGCTAACTTGGACCCTAACTCTTTAACCAAGCCTACTAACTACCAGCAATATGGGCTTTTAAGGTAACCCCTAACCTTGTTGAGCCGTAACCAATGAAAGCCCAGGCCAACCACGGGGAGACCAGCAGCTCGGAACTCCTTTTCTTTTTCTCTCACGTGAAACCCAAAGAGCAGTCCGGCCCAGCCCAGCAAGCCGCTGCCTTGCTCTGTTTTTCTTCCTCGATGAACATCACGCGCGCGTGGAGAACGACTCCGGCGTCGCAGCCCTGCCCAACCAGCGCCGAGCCCCTAGATGGGCGCCGCGTGTCCTGGGCGCGGAAGCCGATGATCAACGCCGTCCCTGCCCTGCCCTCGCGAAACCCTAGAGCCGCGCCCTCCCTATAAATCCCAGCAGCCGGTGCTCCCTGCCCCGAGCAGCCCTTGGGGATTTTTCCCCTGTTCCTCGTCGCCCCAAACCGAGAGAGAGGGAGGAGGGGCTGGAAGCCCCGCGGCGCCGCCGCCCGTGGCCATGCTCACCTTGCCGCCGCGCCGACCCCAAGCCGAACCGCAAGCCGCGTCGCTCGGGAGTGCCGCCGCCCGCGAAGTCCCCTCGCCGGTGCCGTTCTGCTCCACGCCGTCGGCAACGCGTCGCCCGCGAACCTCGCCTGTACGGATGCACCACCGCAGCTGCGCGTCCTGCACCGCCTTGCCCCGTCCTGCCTCGCCCGTCGTCTCCGACCTCGTCGCGTACCGAAGCTCTGCGCCAAGGGTCTTCATCCTGCTGTCGACGTCGTAGAGCTGAACCGCGACCCGGCGTCCCCGATCGGTCACCTCAAGCCGTCGCTGTTCTGCTTGCTTTGCGCCAAGCTCTCGCCACCGCGGCCAAGTCCCTCCACACCGATCCCGCTGGTGAGTGCAGCGAGCCCCGCCTTACCCAGTGCCTTGTTGTTCGACCATGGAGAGCCCCATGACCCCTTAACCATCTAGCTGATGCTTGCTTCCGTTCTATGGCCGTTGAATCCCACCCATGCCCGGCCTTCGTGCCGCAGTGCTTCTGTGCAGGTGATGTTGTTCCCATGATCAAGCCGTGCTCCAAGAGACCTAGCCATAGCTGCCCTTGACCTCGCCCCTAGGATGTTCGATGATATGCCTAGCTGCCTTGTTGCTGCTCTGTGTCGCGTGCCTTCGAGCCGCATCTTGTGCAGGTGCTGTCGCCGTTGAACCAAACCCGAGGAACCGCCTTACCTTGTCCTGCCCAAGCTGCCTTGTTTGCCTTCCACCCTGCCCACGACCTGTTCGACGATATGCCCAAACCCGTTCCCGTGTTGCTGTCCAGCTGCCGCTGCTGTCGCGCTTGCTGTTGAGCTCTCCGTCCTGCGTACGCCGACCCAACCCGGATGCCCAGCTACCGTCGCCTTGCTTGCTGCTGTGAGGCCGGTCTTCGCGCCGTGCCATGTAGGTGCCCCGCAGTCCGTAACCCAGAGCACTACTCTACCCTGTCTTGCCTAAGCCACCAAACCATGGTTGCCATCTACCTTGCCTGCAACCTGTTCGGTGGAATGCCCGAACAGGGAGCAGCAGCCTTTCACCTTCACGCCAAGTCGAACCGGCCATGTCTTGTCACCTCGAACCACTCGGATAACACCTTGCCATCCCCGACCTTAGCCTATGCCGACCTCCTCTGACCAAGTCGAGCGCCCTTCAAGTGTTCGACACCATGCCCGAACCACATGTGCATGTCCTGGCTAACCCGTTTCGCTGCCGATCGTCGTCGCTTGTGCCCCAACCGTCGAGTCGCGAACCCTGCCACTGAATCCTTGCTGTCCCTGACCATCTCCATGCTGTTACCCTGTCAACCACGTCGCGGCCATGGAACGCCATGAACCCGCGTCCTAGCTGATGCCATGCCGTTCCTTTCCGGTGACGTTGCGGCCATGGACGACCACGTACCCGCACGCGTTCACCCAACCAAAGCTTAGTTACGACTTCGTGTCGTACAGCCCGTAAACCCGTCAAGCCGAGCCATGCCGAGCCGTTGCCCGACCCTCGCGTCCTTGTCGCGGCCATGGACGACCATGAGCCCGCGCGTGTTCGCGTTAAGCCGAACCAGCCCAAGTGACGACCCCGTCCGAAGCCTTGCCCTGCCCGTTCCTAAGCCGTCCTGTCGTCGTCCCTTGCCGAATGTGATGCGGTCATGGTGAACCATGAGTTCGCGTGATAACTCGGCTCCTTGCCCTTCAACCCAAAAGCCATGGACGACCTGGCTTCACCCCTCGTTATACCAACGTTCTCCCTGTAACGCGGCCGTGGTGAACTACGTGCCCGCGTGTCGTAAACCTAAGTGGTACCCTTGCCGTTTAAGCCCGAGCCGTGAACAACTTCGTTCGTTGCCTTTGCCTTGACCCTGAACCTAAGCCGTGACCCTTCTTGGTCCATAACCGCTTCGGCCAACCTTCGCCACCACCTAGCCTGCCTCGGTCTAACCTTGAGCCACACCGGAGACCACCCGGACCTGTGCGCAAGTTGTTTCAACGGATCCGAGCTTTGTCGCCGACAAGACGAGTTGCCTTGCAAGCCGGGCCCACTAACTGGCTATCTGGGCCACTAACACTACGGGGCCCACATGATGACATGTGAACCCCACTGACCGGATCAGCCTGTCCACCTGACCATTGGGACCCGTACATTGATGTGTGGGACCCGTTAACTTAAGCCGCTAACCAGGTTTAACCTCCTTCTGACCCCGTTGACCAAGTCGACATTCGCCGTTAACTTGGGCAACACTGATGTCAACAGGGCCCAATGTTGGTGTCAGATATTAACCCTACGTGTTGATATCGTAATGATGTTAGCACGGCTAACCCGGGCCTGGCATGTGACGCATTTCGGTGTTGCCGCATGTCAGTTGTTTTCTTTTCCTTTTGCGAAAATCTAGAAAGGGTTTATTAAAAGAAAATAGTATAAAATCAACCGTAGCTTAGAATAATTTGAAACCAATTTAGGTATTCCTTCTAAAATCATGAACTACCCGTTAGTGTGAGGTTTGGTGTTATTTGGTTCTTATTGCTTCTTATTTGGAGTTTATTCGCATTAGAATCCGTTGTTTATTTATGCAAACGTGTGCTAGGATTTGAGGAAGAACTAGAAGACTTCATGGACTTCATCAACTTGGACTTCATCAAGTGAAGACTTGTACGACTACATCAAGATGAGTTTGGATCGTAAAGTCACAGGTGTCCACGCCCATCCTACCTTGAATCCTATTAGGCATTGATACTAATATGCTAGCGCTTTACTTTCTCGCATGATGATGATAATGACCTATTGCATGGCCTTATTTACTTAACGTTATCCTTGATAAACCCGATACACTTTGATGCTATGAACTTGCTATGCTTGCATGTGTATGTGATGGGTGTGATAGGATTCTTGGCGTGTGTGGGGCAAAAACCCGGGAAAGGAGTAAGGGGTTTTGGGAACCTTGCGGGGGTGAGCAGCTTAACTCGATCTCGTATCGAGGGCTTGGGGTGCGAACTTAGGCGCATCCTGTGTGGTACCTGTGGCGGGTACATGTTCTTGTGTTACTTGAGGAGTTTGGCGGCAATACCTGTAATGGGTGCGCGAGCGGACCACTGGAGGTGGATACGCTATTTGACGGTGACGCTCACCCCGGCACCAAAAACCGAGTTGGTTATACCTTGCCCCAGGACTTACCGTGCTCACCACTTACACCTTATGGGGGGTGTTCCAGCCAGCCTAGTTAAGTGCGGTACCCGGACTGTAAGGAGTTAGCGGAAGTGTGTGGGGGAAAAGGCGGAGACCTTGTTTCCCCGAAGGAGGCTCATACCCCGGGACTTGGCCACCGCGGGGGAGGCCATCACAGTTCTCGGACACCGAGTTGCGTCTTCAGTGTATCCTAAGCCGGGAAAAGCAGGAGGGTACCGTTCACTGGCTAGGGTCTGTGCTGTGGGTTGTGTCTCAGTCGGTTGATCCCCGGCTTGCAGCCCGAGTGGTTCCAGGAGTACAAGCTCTGCAGAGTCTAAATCTATATATATAGCCGCCGTCCGCGGACAAGGGACGATTCCTGGGTGACATGTTATCTCCGCCATTGTTTTAGGGATTTCTACCTCCCCTCTAGAGTAGGGCCTGCCTCGGGCAGTTGAGATGTGAAGGGTGGGAGCTTTCACATCGCCTAGAGAGTGATGAGTGGAAGATATTGGAGTCGGGTACCTGGTGCGCCAGGATTGCTCGTGGTGTTGTGAGATTGGTTTTGGGATGGAGATGCTGCTGCTTGCATAGGATGAACCTTAAGCCTATCCTTGATATTTCTTATACTAGATTTAGGCCACCTTAAAGCTTGCATTACGGATGGTGACGTGGACCTGTCCCAATCCTTGGGGGCAGTTTGTGAATGAACAGGTGACGATCCGAAGTGCAAGACCAACTTCGTTGAAGTTGGTGAGAAGGTTGCAGTGCTATGCTCAAGTGTTGCCTGTGGAAGTGGCGCCCTGAAGATGAAGCTGGCGTGAAGCCTAGTTATCGTTGCGTTGGTTTTCACATTGTCGTTTAGCCCAAGGGGCATGTATCAGTACGCTTTCCGTTGTATCCTTGTTGTAAAGCTAACTCTGATGATTGTAATCGTTGTATGGATGTGATATCCTTCTGAAATGAGCTCTGTACGTGATAGCTGTTGATTCTGGGACTATCACAATGGTACAGGGATTCGGATTCTCGTAATTGAAAATCCGGGTCGTTACAGGTGGGGGGGGTTGTGTGGGGGCGTGGTGTTGTGTGGGGATAAACAAATAAAATCCGTCCGATCGATCGAGTAAGGTAAACTCGCCCTGTTCGGCTGGCTGGTTCAGAACCAGCCAGCAGTAATTCAGTCTCACATAAAATCAGCACCAGCCACCAGCCAGCCAGCAGTACTACTTTTCTCTCACAGAAAATCAGCACCAGCCACCAGCCAGAATCAGCACCAGCCAACCGAACGGGCTGGTATAGCTCTATCAATGAAATCGAATCATTCAAACATGCAGATAAGAACCGGGCAGCTGCATGCGGCAGACAATTAAGATAATGATAAGCTTTGAGCAGGTATACCATGCATGGATATGACATTTGTTTTTGTTTTTCTTCTGTATCAATGAAATGAAATAAGTGTAATAATCTCGAGTCGAGCCTGTTTAATTGGACGCCAGCATCAGAGATGATAATCATGTACTATGATTAATTTTGAAACCTTTTGAAAATGCCGATCGACCGGCCTTCGCTAGGTTAAGTTCACCTGTTTAGCTGATCCCTAACTAAACTACAAACTTAATTCAGAAATGCATGTCCATCCACTTGTCCATATGACATGTATGTCTCGTAGAAAACTCAAGCTAATTTTGACTGGCAAATCTTTCTGACGGTCCAAAGTAGAGTTTGGCTCAAGTTGAGAAGAGGGCCGGCCGGCAACAACCTACCGGGCTAGCGACACTGTACGTGTTTGGGAGAAAGCTATAGCTGAAGACTTTTGCATGCCTCGTATATGGAGATGATTGGAAGGCCCTGTTTAGTTCTCACCCCAAACTTCACTATTCATCAAACTTCACTATTCATCAAAGGGAATCTTACATGCATAGAGTATTAAACGTGAGTTAATGACAAAACCCATTCCATAATCCCCGGTAACTTTGCGAGACGAATCTAATGAGCCTAATTTGGTCATGATTAGACAACGTCATGCTACAGTAAACAATCTCTAATGACGGATTAATTAGGCTTAATAGATTCGTCTCGCGATTTTTCGTCCATCCGTGTAATTAGTTTTATAATTAGATCATGTTTAGTCCTCCTAATCTTAGATTTAAAATTACTACAGTAAAATTCGCAATCTTACCTACCCAACTAAACAGTCGTTGTCGTCGTGCATGGCAAGCAGCTAGCTGTATGATTTTGACACCTTTTGACGTCGGCCAGCCGACCTTTTAACCAACCAAAATTATATACTTGCTCCTTATTTTAATACATGTCCTATTAGCTTGCACTAAATCAAAGTTATATAACTTTGATCAAATTTATAGAAAAAATAACAACATTTACAATATCAATTATACGTACTATCAAAACTTATTCAATGGTGATTTTAACGAAACAAATTTAATATTTTGTAGATGTTGTTATATTTTTATCTAACTTGATCAAAATTGGATAACATTGATTTAGGATAGCCCTAATACGACATAAAAGACCGGAAAGAAAGAGCAGTAAAAGCAGAGCTCCTTTTGTCAAGGGGCCGTTTGGCAAACGGTGCAGCTACCTAAGCTAGCTGTATGCACGATCGATTTTGACACTCCATTTTCCATGATGTTGCTCTACTCTTGGTCTCGAAGACTTGAACCAACCAACAAGCTTGTACTTGCAGTTTGTCAAATCTATAGCAGGCCGTGACAGAGAGTGAGCACGCGTAGCAGCGAAAGGGCCTTGTACGATTATATGGACTCAGCGGCCTGTTTTAGATTACATGGGCCGAGGCCCACTAACTATCAGGAATTCACAAGGCCTTCTCTGTGATGTCTGTCTCGGAGAAAGAAAAAAAAAGAAAAGGGATCTCTCCGTTGACCGGCGGCGATTGGGACGGGATGGACGGAGCCAAGTCGGCGGCGGCGGCGGCGGGTGGGAAGCAGGACCTGGAAGAGGCGCTGCTCCAGATCGTGCAGCACCACCACCACCAATCTCTCCGCCAACGCCAACAAACTGGTACGCCGTACGCTGCTGTGCTGCGATTGATTCTGATTCCTCCTTGCGATGGCTCCTGCACATTCCCTTGATTCCATTACACAAATACAACTTCCGATCTTTCCTCGCCGCTGCTATTATTTCTGCGCAGAGAGATCCAAGAAGGATGCCTTGAAAAGCGCGGTGCGGGTGGCCGATGTGCTCGTGGACACGGTCGACGGCGGGGTGCAGGAGCTCTTCGTCAACGAGAAGCGCATCGAGCTTGAGGCCCGCGCGCTGCTCAGCACTATCGCGCGTTACAGGAAGCAGATGGACCAGTGGCTGGCTGCCACCAACGAGATCAACTCTGTCTTGAAGGTAGGTGGCTCACAGTGATGCTACTCGATTTCACAGGTGTATTACTAAATGGAGCATATACTGTCCAAATGAAATTTGTTATCAAGGTCCAGAGGGTAGTGTAGCTTCTGCTCTCGGTCTGTTCCATCTTACAGAACTTTGCCTGTATCCTGCTAGAGATTTTGTTTTGCATGTTCCGTGATAAGTAGGGCGAACAAGGTGACCTGCTATTGGGTACATTGACATTCCTTTAGGTTTGGTTCCATTTTCCATAGAAGAATCAATGCATAACACTAAACATCCAATCCAATATTGTGTGCCTTTTTGTTGTGGCTGAAGCTTCTGTTTCTTAATTTATCTCTAGGAAATTGGAGATTTCGAGAACTGGATGAAGATCATGGACTTTGACTGTAAAAGTATCAATGCAGCGATACGCAATATTCATCAGTCATGACTCTCCCTGCAATCACAACTTTAGGAAGTGTTCGTGTCATTAGATGCATGATTTGAACTATGTGAGCTGGAAACCCTCTTGTATAGAACTGTTTCCTGTTTTCTGTACATAACTTTAAACCACATCCTTGCCAAAATCTGTGCCGTCAGTACCACCTCTGATCCCTTCCATTTCAAAGTTATGATATATGATCAAAATACACCTTCATCTGACCAAGTCTTCCTAGTGGTTTTATTCTAAGTGCCATTAATAAAGCAACTTTTGTCCATGGGATTGCATGCTCAAGATAGGCAGTGGAAACACTGAAGTGTAAGACCAACTACCACATGAAAAGGTATTATTAATGTCATTTTATTCCTTGCACATGTATGCTTTGAAAGCAGTGAATACATCTTTGGCGAGTACTACTGTATCATGAAAGGGATACTTCTCCCTTGAATGATGATTACAACGTACGAAACCACACTAGCACAGGTGGCAATAACGTGGGTCCTAGTTTACCTTCCTGCAGTTTTTCCTTATCTGTCCACTTGATCCGGTGAGGGGACTAATGTTGCCCATCTTCACCATCGCCGCACTGAAATCGGTGAAGAATTTTGCCATGTTTGAAGAGTAGGTGGTAGTCTGGGAGTCTGCTGAGCCTCCGTTGAACAATTGCTGGTCAGAATGCAGAACACCCTTCTTGTTCAGTAAGTTCTTGTAGTAGAAATTGTCAAAAGCATAGGGTGTTGAGGCGTCAAGGGGGGATATATTATTGTCCCCAGTCTTGTTTGGACAATTTGATTTCAGTGATGTGGCAAGGGATGTGTCAATGTTAGTTTCGTTGTATACGCGATCGCGGAAGTTGACGCATCTGGCTTGCCCAATGGTGTGACCTCCTGGCAATTTTCCATTTGGTGTCAGTCAGTATTCAGTAGTAATACTATTGATTTCAAGGAACAAATCTAGCTTTGGACTATGATTTATGAACCAAGTAACCAGGTATATGGTTGATGACAAAATTTACAATCTTTTAGTACCTGAGAGTGCAATCATGTCAGTTGCGCTCAGTCCTTTGTTAGAGAAGGACTTGGTAAGATCACTGAGATCAAAGGTTGGCTTTGGGATATCATTGTTTGCAGCATCTAGGCTTGCTGTCATTGAGTCCCTCCTTCCCAGATTGACAACCCAGGTAGGCCCTCCAAGCTGAAATAGAAATTGTCGACTATTACTATTATTTGTCTGTATTGGAATTCGTCAAACACACATAGTCAATCAGTCACTATAGAATTTCTTAATATCATGCAGTGTTGACTTTAGTAGTTTAGTTTAGTTCTTTGTGAGGCTTTGTTTAGATCTTGGTTTATCATCATAATCTCTTAGACATGAAGAGTTTTCCCATCATCATTTCAGTTAAAATATTGGAGAAACACTACCTTGTGGATTTTGCTGCATGATGTTCACAGTCATAAATACTTCCAAAGTTAATTTGTTAAACTGACTTTTTTTGTCTTACCGCAACAACAGAATCTCGTGCTGCAACAGCGAGGATGTCAGCACATGATACCACCTGTGGGCAGATTCCTTCAATCTGTGCCTTGATGCTGTCGATCACATCAAAACCACGCACGGAGTTGTTGTTTGGAGCAGCAGTCTTCTCCCCTGTGAAGGTTGGGGTGTCATCAAGCAGCACTGAGCCATCGCAACCCTGTATAGTTAGGCTTCCATGTTAATAATCCTGAAAATGTAAAGTATGAAACATATCTGCAGATTTGGTGACACTTGCATTGACAAAGCAGTCATGGAAGTGGAGGCGGAGCAATGATGCACCCATGCGGTTCTCCTTTGCCACAGCAGACCTTACAGCCGTTTGGATGGTGTACACTGCATTTGGGCATGACTTGTCATAGAAATTAGCAGTAAGCTGAGCTGAAACCAAGCTTGCAGAAAAGAACAAGGCCAAGAGACTGCAAGTGAAGGGTTTGCGGAAGGCCATTTTGCTCGGGGATTAAGAACGTTGCGTTGGCTAGTGTCAATGTGCGCAGATATTTATAGGCCAAATATTGTACATGCTAAGTTTCCAACTTTATGCTAGTGGCTTTGAATATTCTTTATTTTTCTTCATCGGGTTAAGCGGAGTGGTCTGTAGTCCGAAAGCACTTTGTATTAATATTAACAGATGTGATCAGACCGTGGCATGACTACATTGACTTGTATATTACTCCCTCCGGTTTGGTAAATGAAGTCGTTTTGGACAAGGTTTGAGTCAAACATTGGGAATATAAATCATGAATAACTTTTAAGTCGTTGAGTTTAGAAATGTGAAAACTACATGAATAGATTTGTCTTGCAAAATACTTTCATAAAAGTATACATATATTAGTTTTTAATAAATATTTTTATAAAAATAAGAAGTCAAAGTTGTACTTTGGGGACCGTGTTGCTGTCCTAAACGACTTCATTTACCAAACCGGAGGGAGTATGTTTGAAGAAGATGCGAGAATATTTAGACAAGGATGTTTGAAGAACTGAATATGCTATGTGTGATCAGATCTGCTAAGAAGATGTTCAACTGTTTTAGCTTGTACTAGAGAATTATTGGTTTCTTCTCGTTTTTCTTGATATCAGAATTGCTTAAATTTATATGGATTGACGTATATGAGAAGAGTTTTACTCTTTTTAGCAATCATCTGTGGTGCTTGGTTCCTGATAATTTCATAAATATCTAACCGATTTATATGAAAATGACTTTAACATTGTTTTGGAAGCTACACCTATATGAGAGCAAAAATTGCCAGGGAACACGCGTAAATTGAATGCTCTCAGGGTTCTTTCAGTGCTTTGAAACTGCATGGATGGTTGGTAAAAGGCAATGATTAACTTTAAAAAGAAAATGGATGGACCCATAAAAAGATAACAGGTTTTTAAAATGTGACGTCTTCTATTATTCTGGGAACTGGAACAAGAAAGGTGCGTAGCATGCATGTTAGCGTTGCCTTTATGCACGATTACAATTCAGTTGTAAGCACGATACTATTCTGGGAACTGGAACAAGAAAGCAGCTTGCAGAGCATGTGCTGCAGTGGACGAGCATGAGAACAAGAAAGCACGATACTAAGTTTCATAATAAGGTTGCAATTGCTCTGTATACCATGAATATGAAGTACAAATTTTGATTTGGCGAACTGGGAATATTGTTCAACTTATTATTATGTCAAAAGTACGACACGGAAATCGAGCCATTTAGAAACTGCTGGCTGCTGAGTGGGGAGTTGTGGGTGATGACTTGGCCAAGCAAACCATTAACAACAGTTTTGGTTCGCCGAAAATTAAAGCCAAAGAAAAGTGTCTTCAAATTGGAGTGGTTATACATAGCACGAGTGAGGCCTGAGGAGTATTGATCAGTTTGGCCATAAGCTCGATCTCAGGTGTGAACCATTTCGATTTGGCCGAATCTTGCTTTGTCAACAAACTGGGCTGAATCAGCCACTTTCAGCGGTTGATGCTCCTCTCTTTTCTTTGAAAGGATGAGCGAGCTAATAAGATGCGATTCTTGTTTAATGTCTGGAGATCCCCCAAACTATGGAAGCTTCTCTTGATTTTGAAATCTCTGCTTTTGTTTGTTTGGTTTTTCAGTTGTTTGTTATCATCATTTGGTTTAGAGGATTTCCCCCTGGGGTATGGTGCTTTTGTTTTCCAAAAAGGAAAAGAAAAATGCAGCTTAGAGAACGGCAGTACCTATCATATTTGGCATCCAAAGACTATGAAAGAAGAAGCAGGCCAGAAATGCCTTTCCAAGTGGTTACGGTCTAAAAGAAAAGAAAAAACTGGAAAAAGGCCAACAAAACAAACGGCCAGCAAACCGACTACAGAGAAACGACCACGACTACTGAGAAAGAGAAAGAGCTCCACATAACCCCAGCAAGCCACCCCAAGCAACCGGGCCTACACAAGGAATAACACCACCGAGAACGCCGACTGTGACCATCGAAACAACATGAAGGTGGCCAGCATCCACCAAAAGAAGCAGAATACCAACGGCAAAGCATCCGCCAGAGACGACCAGCAAGCATCACGACAGTGGCGGCAAAGCATCCGCCAGTGCGGCCAAGCATCCGCACGACAATAGCAACAGGGGCGGCAAAGCATCCGCCAGACGATTGTAGAAAGGGCGGCAAAGCATCCGCCAGCAGCACGGCGGCAAAGCATCCGCCAAAATAGTCACAGCACCAGCATCCACGATGATGTAGTGTCAAGAGAGCACAGGTAGGCCTAGGAGAGCACGATCACCACATGACCGGCCGGAGAAGACGGCGCACAGCAACGGCCCCTCCAGTGACGACAGAACCTGCAGAGCTTCCAAAACGACGCCTCCAGCGAGGGAGACGACGCCAAAGGCGCCGTCGTCGTCTGACCAACAAGGTCAAGGTTTTCACCCAGGAGAGCTCGCCGGAAAGGAGGGAAGAGGGGAAACTGACGCCTTCGAGAAGGTGAGCGGCGCCCGCGGGCGTCGCCGTCATGGCTTTCGCCTTCCCCCATTCCCTCCACCGGAATCCGCTGCCACCAGGCCCCAGGGACTGCCGGTGCCGCCAGAAGGCCTGCCCCCCCGCAAACGACGACCGGCCACCGTCCCGGCACCGGGCCAGGAGAGCGCAGATCCGGGACAGGGGAGCACGGATCCGGGCCATGGGGCTCTCACCCCGCCAAGCCAGACCAAGGGCACCCACAGCAGGGCACAGGCGAACGGAGAGGCGCCCATGGGGTGGGTGGAGCGCCACGGCACACGGGCACACGGGCGCCCCGCCACCAGCACAGTACACGAGCGCAGCGCCCCCGCCACCAGCACAGCACACGGCCGGTAGGAGCCCCCCGCGTCGCCCCGCCATGCCAGACCAAGGGCCGCACGGCGCACCCAAAGCAGGACGCAGGCGAGCGGAGAGGCGCCCATGGGCGCACACGGACGCAGGGGGTGGAGAGCACCGCGGCACACGGGCACACGGACGCCCCCGCCACCAGCACAGCACACGGGCGCAGGGCCCCCCGCGTCGCGCCACCGACGAGCAAGCAAGCACAGCCACCACGCCGGCAGGAGCCCCCCGCAGGCGCATGGCGATGAGAGCTCGCCGAAGTCCCGGACGCAGATCCGGGCGCCCAGCTCCGAGGCCACCGCGGCGAGGGAGCGCCCCCCGAGGACGGGAAGGCCCAGATCCGGACCCAGGAGTGGTGGATCCGGCCGGAGAGGCCGGCGGCGGCGCCAACTCCGGCGACCAGCGACCGAAATCCAAACGACCAGGGTATGGGGAAGTGTGGAGCCGGAGAGGAAGGAAGGGAAAGGGGAACGCGAGACGCAGGTGCGGCCGACTTCGGCCGCCCCCGCTGGCCGCCACCGCCAAAGGGACCGGCGGCAGCGGCCGTCGAGGCGAGGTGGAGGAGGGGGGCCGGCGGCGCGGGGCAATCGCCCCCCGAGTCGCCCACGGGAGAGCGACGCGGGGGTCAAGGTTGCTATCTCACCGATCCATCAGAGACAAGTGTATAGTTGTGATGTAGTGATCAGTGTTTATTTGTCAAGGGCTGCACTCGCAGAGACTACTGGGACTCAAAGTTGTTCAGTGGCGGTACAACACGGCCGACAGTCCCGTGCGTAGACAGTTCAACACGCATGGCCGACAGTCTGCTGTTGGTGGATGAGTGGACCGTGGATGGAATGGGGGACTGGGAGCAGTTGGTAGAATGCATCAGTAAGATAGGAAGAGCAAACAGATGAGAATGGCTCAACCAATATTCATCAGTGCCGGTGGTGGCCGGAGGGCGCGGTGGCTGGCGTCTGGCGGCGGTGGGCTTGGCCACCCATGGCTGGCAACGGGGAGTGGCCGGTGCTCCTTCCTCCTTCTGTGTCTGCATTGTTGGTTTGGTGCCACCACGGTGGTGGGGCCAGGGGGCTGCATGGTGCATGCCGGTGGCGCCGAGGTGGTGCTGCGGGCTGCGTCGGGCTCCTTCCGATGGTGCTGATGCGGAGGTGGCGGCACGAGTTTGCGGCAGATAGGGTGTGGATCAGGCGAAAGCGTTCACTGACGCGTCGGTCGGTGGGCATGATGGCGGCGTCCTCGGGGCGTCGGTCTCCCCGCTGGGGGCATCATGGCGAAGCACCTTGTTCTCTGCCGCGCGGGGCTCTTGGGTGAAGACCCTGTCCTTCTTTGGACGTGCGATGGCGGCGCCCTGGCGTCGTGCCCTTCTTGGAGGCATCGTAGTGGGAGTCCCGGCTCGTGGTTGTGGTGGTGGATGCCGTCTGGTGGTTCGTGTTGCCTTGGTGGTGCTGAGGGTCCATGGGTGCTGGTGGACTTGAGCTGTCTCGCTTGGTGCAGTGGTGGAATCGGTGTCGGCTGGGCGAGGCGATGCTCTCATTGCGGTCTCAGATATCTGAGTCCTTGGCAGAGGAGTATGAGGCGGTGGGAGAGGCGAGGCCCCCACGCAGAGTGGCCAGGATCAGTGGTTTTCCTTGGTACTGAGATGGGAGTGTTCTGCTGAGGTTTCTCTGGTTCCGAGGATTCGACGACCTTGTGAGCGGCTTGAGGTTCACTGTCCCATGGTGGAGGAGCTGGGGGGGCCGTTCGGGCTTTGCAGCGGGCTGCGGTTTTTCGGCGTGGCACATCGTTGGTGACGACGGCGCGAGTGTCGACGGCTTGTTTCGATCTCCTCTCCCAAGTGGTCGGGGGTGGTGGTGTGCTGTGTTGGGTGCGTTTGTTCGTGTTTGGGGATTGTTCGGGTGGTGGTGTCCGCTTCGGCGCGTTATGTACCAATTGCTCTTCTTCTTAAATGATATAGCAGTGCTCCTGCTTTAATTTCAAAAAAAAATATTCATCAGTGCCAGTAAACAGATATATTGGATCTTTCTTACCCCAAAAATAAAGCATCAAAACTTTTTACTTGTGTTTGATTTCACAAACTCCCATCATCCTTCTCAGCCTGCTGTTGTTATCCCAGCAACGGAAGCAAAGAAAATAGGGGGGACAGCCCGCATATGTATATGTAATTATGACGAGATAATGAGAAGAAACATGAGCACAAATTACAAACCCAGAGTAGCTGCTTCCCAACAGGCTAAAGCCCGCGTGCTTAGCTTACTAGTAGTATCTAACTGGCTCATTTTCTCAAACAGCCCAAGGTTGTTTTCAGATCTGCCATGCTACTATTATGCTACAAGCTTGGTAAAAAGGGACTACGTTATCATTCATAACTACCTACGGCACACTGCCTCCTGTTACAAGATCGAGCTGTACACTGCTACCTAAGGCCTTGTTTAGATTGGATGAATTCGATCAAATTCACTGTAGCAGATTCCCTTGGGAATTGAAAAAGTAGAGAGAGGGCACGAAGTTCAATGCGTTGCTTTTGATCGAATTGGGCTCTTTTGCGAATCTAAACAAGGCCTAAGTCCATAACTCCCACTACCATTGTAAGCATAACCTCCCCTCAGTGAACTACTGTACAAGAAAAAAGAAAGGCCATATATTCTGGGATCAGCTTCATTCAGTTTTTACTCCAGCTCAGATTCTGAGACCTCTTCCTCTGGCAGTTCAAAGGCGTCCACGTCTGCAAAGTATGCTCTCTGCTTCTTCACAAAGTCTTCTGGCAACTTGGGTGTGCTTGGAGGGGGGCGCTTCTGTATAAAGCATTGCAAAGCAGTTAGAGAGTTGAACATTATCGATATTGTCCCACCATTTTCAACAATGTTGCCTTCAACGTATATATTTGCCTTTACATTCAGAACAAAAGGAGATACCAAAACTACAAATGACACAAAGCTAGATGATCCATAAGCTGTTACTGGATGAGCATATTATACTTGAGATGGTGGCCATCATAAGGAGCAGAGCTACATCTAACAAACACAGAATCAACCCTACTAAAAAATTCAGTACTAACTCCAAAATAGCATGCAAGAGACAAATTTAAGCAGAAGCAACAAACCTTCTCCATACAGGCTCAGCTTTGTTCATTACATATTAACACATGACATGCTTCATACTAGTATTTCATTATGTACATCCTCAAAGAGAGCATCGTGGTCTGTCTCTTAACAACAGAAAACTTTGTAGGGTCCTTATGCAGGAATGCGCTCAGATTGTGACGCTGCTTACCTTTTTAGCTCCATGACAAGGAGCTGAAGAAGAAATGGGCCGAGTGTCCTGAGCCATAGAGTTCTTCCTGGAAGAAAAGCATAATTCGATATTTCAGAAAATTAAATGCACTTGGAATGTAACCACTAGATATAGATGAAATAAGTCCCGACTCCTGAGCATCCTGTACCTGTGAGGTATTGCACTATGCCTCTACATGATGTGGTAAGTTTATTCTCAGAAATTTGGCAGACTTTGCACAGGTTCTTCTTCTAGTCTATATCACTATATGGCATTTTACAACAAGCAAGCAAGCAATCGTTTAAGACAGAGTACTGCAACAATTCCATCATCTTAAAATTCAGATCAATGTCAAACAGCCAGGATTTTGAACTCTTGTTATTAACAAGCGCCTTTGAATTGGATACTGAACATAAAAAAAATTAATTAAACCATGCAGCATAACATGAGCATCCAGGATCTGATGGACGACAACTCTCTGATTTCCATATCATTTGCCTTTTACAATAAATAGCTTATTACTTGTGACAGACAGACAGTAGGAGACTAGGAGTGTACATTCTTCAAATTGAACTGTAATTATGTGATCCCCCCCCCCAACCCCCCCAAAAAAAAAAAACACAAACACATTGAAGAAAATGGTGATTGATCAAAACTATAATGGCGCCCACAGAAATCTGGAGTTCTGAATATCATTGTACTTGTGAGTTCTGACACTGTATGATGTGGTAAGTTATTCTGTCCGAAATGTGAAAGACATTGCACAAATTCTTCTAGTATATACCACTACATGGCATTTTAGAGCAAGCCTGCTAGCATATAAGACATAAGAGTACTGCAGCAATTCCATCATCTGAGAATAGTAAGAAAGGTAAGATTTCAGATCAGTCTGGAGCAGTGGGTGCTTGAACTGCCTTTAAATTGAGTATTGAACATGAAAAAGGTTAATTAAACTATGCAATGTGCATACTGGGTGAAGATACAGGATGAGCACCACGTTAAGCCTGATGTATGCGGCCCTCACTGATTACTACATCATCCTACCCTTTCCAATAACAAGTGATGTACAGTTAGGAATGCACGTTCTTCAAACTTAACTGTACTTATCTGGCTCCCATATATACAAGCTAAAGACAATGATGACTGGTCCAAACTACAACGGAGCTCTCTGGCACCCACAGAAGAAGCAACCAGGCTACCACTAACAATGTCCAAATCTCAAAAGGTCACAATCAACTGCCATTGCACAGCAGAGAGTCGGTAGCCCTGCAG
Organism: Alloteropsis semialata; assembly: GCA_004135705.1. Taxonomy (NCBI): domain Eukaryota; kingdom Viridiplantae; phylum Streptophyta; class Magnoliopsida; order Poales; family Poaceae; genus Alloteropsis; species Alloteropsis semialata. Next base: position 1,469,254 of record CM014277.1, on the reverse strand, counting down.
GGACGCTGAATCGAACACACATATGCGCATAACGCAGGTGCCATTGTGCTGGCGGTCGGTCAGGCTAGTAAACAAAGGGGATGTACCTGCTGTTGGTCCTTGCAGACCTTCCAAGAGGGGGGCAGCTCGCGGTTCCAGCAGCAGCGACGGGTGCCTTGCCCTTTTTGGCTGTGGTAGACCTGGTGGTGGGGTTCCTCCTCCTCCCTCCTTGAGCCTCATAAGTCCCGCGCCTGACATCAACCGTGGATTTGACCACAGTGCCCTCCTCCTCAAGGGCTGCAAAACAAGAGCAGGATCAGGAATCCCGGCATAATGCGGTTCTAGGATGGCACTACCAAAACCAGAGGCAGCGAGATCGAGCGACAATGGGGGGGGTGTAGGGTAGGCTGACTCACCGGCGGAGGACGGAGGATGGGGCGCGGGCGTGACCGATGCGACGGAGGAGCAGGTCGAGGAGGCCGCGGAGGCGTTGGAGGGCGTGTGGAGGGACCGTCGGAGTCCAGTCCTTGTAGGCTTGATTGGGGTCGGGGTCTCGGGCAGGAGGAGGTTGGTGACGTCGCTCAGCGGCGCCGCCGCCTTCCGCTGGCGCTTGATGGCGCTGGACTTGGGACTCGAGAACCCCGCCGGGGCCGGCGACCCAGGCGGTGTGGCGGTGGTCCTCATCGGAATCGAAGCCGCGTCAGGGAATGGGATTGGATTTTGGTTCGGGGGGGGAGAGTGGAGGAGAGCGGGAAGCCGGGAAGCGCAGAGGCAGAGGAGAAGGGGAGGTGCCGCGCCGGCGCCGCACCGGAGAATTGCAGAGGAAGAGGAGAGAGAAGAAGCTTCCCGGAGAAGAGAAGAGAAGATAGTTCCTGACGAAATAATGGGCTGGCCTTTGCTGTACTGCTGCGTGGCCCAACCAACTGCGGGCCTATTTCTTTCCTGCCGACTGGGCTGGGTTTGGTTTGTTTCACCCAGTTTGGTAGGTTAGCTGGGCCGATTGTTCCAGCGGTTATGTAAACGTTGCGCAGCTTGCGCTGAGCGTTTTCCTATTTCCTTTTTAACAAATATATATATATATAATATTTTTATTCGGTTTTAACATAAATACTGTACTTTATATTTTAAATATATAAGTATTTTAAAAATAATATTCTATCACACTGCGTAGCGTGAAAAATATAAAAACTCTGGTACGGCGGTGCACGATATAAAATTTATCATACTAGTTTTATGATGTGGCACCAAAGCGTAAAAAACCAAGGATTCATGTTGATTTTATTTTATGGACGGTTTCCCCCGTTGCTGGAAAGTGGTTTGCTGTAAGAAAGGTAAGAATCGATGGGCAAGAAAGATTAGTATTTGTTGCTGGTTTCTTTTCGCTTGATACACGCTCATCCCAAGCTCTAGCAAAGCTTCTTTGTTTTAGTAGTACAAGGCACATGGCACATGGTGGTGTCTTGTTATTAGCATGCTAATCAGTCAGCCATGCATTGATGCATATGGATTAAAGGACGCTTACAGGGGTCCCTGCACCCTGCTCATGGCCCACATGTCATGGTCTTAGGCTAGAAAGCCATGATAATAGTTGTTTTTTTTTTTCCATCAAGCAGATAAGGTGCGGTACGGTGGGGCCTGCCCTGAATGGAACCTTTTGCTTTGGGTGGCTTCACCTACTCTAGAGCCAGCCCACAAGAAGGAAAGCAAACCAGGAGCGAGGAGGCTGCACAGGCCAGCGGCCACAGTTTGAGAAGAAACAACACGGGCCGGGCGTCCCTGGTTTTTCGATGGTGAGCACAAAACAAAACCAGTGGGCAGCGCACAGAGTCGTCAGCTAATATAAGTAGCTGACCAAACTCACCTGCAATCCCATCCATTCACTACTTCCCTGCTGCAACTGCAATCAAGGGGACCATCACCAAATCCAAGCACATACCATCAGCAGCTAGCAGAGGAGAATCCATGGAATCAAAGATGGAGAGGATGAGCTCGTCGGTGCAGTCCTGGGTGGAGGACCACAAGCTCTCAACCATCGGTCAGTCAGTCCTGTCTGTGCAATCCCCTCCCAATTTCACTTCACCAGATCGTCAACTCAAATTAAAAGCTCTGCTGCTGCTAATCTCTTCGTGACAGTCTGTGGTGCATGGTCTCTGCTCAACTAATTAAACTGCATCATCTATCGTTCGTGCAGGAGGCGTGTGGGCGGCGGCGGTGGGCGCATCGGTGGCGTACAGCCGGCGGAAGGCGCCGCAGCGGGCGACGAGCCTGCGCCTGATCCACGCCAGGATGCACGCCCAGGCCCTCACCCTCGCCGTGCTCGGTGGAGCAGCCTTCATGCACTACTACAGCAAGAGCAGCGCGGCCGCAGACAAGCTGGACCTCGACTTCTACTCGCAGCTGCCGGCGGCCACCGACGCCGACGGCAACGAGAACGAGCGCTGGAGCTGGTAGTAAACTCTGCTGCGGCCCGCCGGCGGAGATGAAGGCAAGGAGAAAAAAAATCAATAAGTTACTAGTACCAGTAGTCGCAGCAATAACTGACGTTGACGTGGCGGGTTTGTCCTAATCCATCCAGCTAAGACGCCCGTGGTTCCCGTTTACTTTACATTATCCATCATCCACTGATCCGTCCGCCCGCCAGCATAGCAAGGAGCCCATGGTTTTTTGGCTCGCCGGACCCGGAGACGACAACCATATGCTCTGCTGCGACATTGCCTTGCCTGTCATCCCTATTATCAAAGCACCATTCTCTCATTTGAATGGTGATGATGACGACGATAATGATGTTTTTCTTGTTACCAAAAAAAAATTCTGAGACTGATTAATTGGCACTCTTCTCTTCATATAGCCAAAAACAAAAAGACAGATTTTCCATCAAAAACTATGTGTATTCTTCATTGCGGAACAAAGATGTAGCCACGCGAGCGAATATATCATTGGGTGTTGGCTCATAAGCAACAAGTTTTAGCCCATTTAAGGCCTTGTCTAATACACACATTATTTTCATCTGACCTGCTGCTATGATATGCACGCCACATCCACTTGATCCACATGAACCTTTTTTTTCTTTTTCTTAAAAAAATCTTCACGTGACTCTTGAACACAAGCCCTAGAATTGCCCTCCAAAAGGGAAGAAAGAAACTCGTACTACCCCTGGAACTGGAATAAGCAAATCCATCACAAAGCATATATATGCTACCGCAGTATAGTGAGTAGCAGAAGCACAGGGTAGGTGAGAGATGCATACGTCGTCTATTGCATTGTCTTTGGCCTTCGCTTGCGACACAAAGACGAATAACTTGGCATTGCCTTCTCTTCTCGTCGTCGCTAATTGCCAGGTAAGTATATCAGGACTATTATGCATGGCGTGCTGGTACTAACCAACAAATCCTCATCATTGGTTTTGGATGCACGGGATCATCAGCCGTCATCCTTTAGCTACCTAGCCCTTATTTTATTATCAAACTTGATAATGCTTTATGCCTTTTAATTATTATAATATACTTTATGCCTGTTTAATTATTTGTTTCCCCTTTAGTGCAACAGTGATTTACACTGACAACCATGATTTTTTATTAAAAAATATGAAAGATGAGCTTTTATTTTCCTGCAACATTAATGATCCTTCGAACTAAAACCACCATGCATGTTTTCCCCTTAATTATGACACAGAAGTAAACAGGTCAACCTCAACAAAAAAAAAACACATTTATGTGGTGCATGACTTGAAAGAGCTGGGTAGGGTCCTGGACCTGGTGTTGGGTGAGTGGGAGGCTAGTGCTTAACTTGTCATGGCCGCATCGTCTCAGCCGGTGCCCCCCTCCAAGTCCCCAACAAACAACATCCATCTTTCATTTCAGCTCCCCCCAAAAAAGTCCCTCTTAATTAGGTTACAAAGTCCCTCTCAACCTGCTTCTTGGTCCATGATTCTGTTCATTCATTTTATAATCATGTACCCATCATTTTATCTGAATTTAAATCTCCTATATCTACGCAATCATAGATATCTTGCAACCTGGAAAAGACAGTAGTGCCCTTCCAACTTTATTATTACAGTAAGTTGCTACAGGTTTATGGCAAATATTTCATAATTGGAGTTCACATTCTTTTTTGGGAAACCATTGAAGTACATTTTCTTTAACAAACAGACACAAGTTTTTGGTGCCTATATCATTGATAGAGATTGAGCTTCTGTACACTTTAGCCATATTCTTGAACTTCAAGGAACCACTAGAACATATACTAATTAGTTTAGTCACTTGATTGACATCAGTAATCTATTAGTTGCGAATACTTTATTTTTGCCCAAAAAAGATTTTCCTTTGCACTAACTACACCATGAAGCATTTGGTACAATGTACCTTCTACAGTACAGTCCATAAACAGGCTGTTTTAGGTACCGATACAGTAGTTGGCCGGTCCAGCCAGCATTAGACAATTGTACCTAAGCTTGCACTAAAAGGAAAATTATAATAATTAAGCCAAGGCCCCTGCTCTTGCTTTCTGGTATGGAATTGAAATCTTTGTGTCGTGTACAGCTGCAATAACATTTTGCATGATTGGTTGCTCTTCCTGCTAATTAATCTGCGGCTACCTGCTGTTTTGCTAATCATTCCGTTTGTAAAGGGAAGAGACCTGAGGACAGTTTAGTCAATGTACTAGGCACGAAAAGAGTGTCCATGCACCGACTGCATTCATGAGTTGCACATCTATGAAAATGAGGAGAATTTTAATTCCCCTGATTGTCTCAGTCAGCAACCACCGCATACCAGTTCTAGAAAAAGAAATAGCAGCACGCCATCCTCCTCCCTTCTTCAGACATTCTTATACCCTCACCCAACGCAAAGCAATGGAGAACAGCTTGCTGTTAGCATCATTGCAGAGCCAAAGGGAGAAGAAGGAAGAAGCAAAGGAAGGCAAGGAAGCATGGATTGCTGCATCTGCAGCCCCATGGCCACCATGTACAGGCTTCCGAGAAACGCCATCTGTGCTCCCTGCCATGAAGGTGCCAAAGCCATCATCGGCTTCCTGAACAAGGATGCGCAAGAAGAAGATGATGGCCAAGGTTCTGTACCCAAGTCCCGTGGGTCAACGAAGCCTAACAGCTCAACCAAGGTAAGAGTTACTCGCATGATTCGTTCCTTACTGTTTTCTGATGCAACACTTTCTAATCTTGATCGATTCCATACTGCTAGAGTTACATATCTGAATTTTCTGGCTCAACCTTGCTGTTCGTTGTAAGGTGTGTTGTCTCATTGACGTTGGGTTTGATAGAATTGTTTGGTACCTAGTTAGCTGCATGTCACAATCGCAGGACGACGTATATGCTTCAACTGAAAGGTTTTGTAAAAATGACGCGGATGTCAATGGATGCTTAAAGTTTGTTCAGTAAGTCCAGAGGTGCTAGGAAAGGGATTTTTTGACAGAATTAATTTTCCCCGCTGATCCAACGCAGGGGATGAGAGATGCATGGGAGCAGGTGAAGGAGATGAGAAACAGGGAGGAGGAGGCCCAGCAGAGAGCTGCCTTCCTCGAACAAGGCTTCGCGCTGGCGTGGAACGAGGGAATCCACACCGACATCGTCGTGAAACCAGGAGCTGGGCCCCCAATTCCAGCCCACAAAGCCATCCTGGTGAGTGGGCTGGTCTTTTAGCCTTATTATTGGCCTCAACAAAATTAAGCCCAACTCATCACCAATTTGACATCTGTGGAGTGGAATGCACGCAGGCAGCGGGGTCGGATGTGTTCCGGCACATGCTGTCGGCCGACGACGAATGCAAGGCCCCCGCCGGCGACTACATCTCCCTCCCGGAGCTCTCCCACGACGAGCTCTCGCTGCTTCTCGGCTTCCTCTACACCGGCGCCCTCGACCAGGACCTGCCGGAGCGCCACCTGCACGCTCTTCTCGTTGCTGCCGACAAGTACGACGTCCCGTTCCTGCGGCGGGCCTGCGAGGCGCGGCTGGCGGCGCACGTGAAGCCCGGGAACGTGCTGCGGACGCTGGAGGTGGCCGATCTGAGCTCTAGCGCAGTGCTGAGGGAGCGCGCCATGGACACCGTGCTGGAGCACGCCGAGCAGGTGGTGTTCTCGGCAGAGTACCAAGGCTTCGCCGTCAGGAACGCGGGGCTGAGCGTGGAGATCACACGCGCGCTGCTGGCCAATAAGATGTCGACGACAAGGACTAAATAAAGCCCCATGCGCATAGAGGCCGGATGTGTATAGAACTTGAAAGCTGCAGCTAGCTGCGACAGTGTACATGCATATGCATATGTCTGAAACTCTGACCTCTGAAAGCTACTAAAGCATTGCAGCTAGCACACGTACAGTACAGGTGAGGTGACCAATTTACTAATGGAAAAAATTCCTTTACTTCAAGTTTCAAGCTGCTATTTAGTACTCCTACATCTTATTCTTTTATCTACTGATTCACAGCTGCTGCATCCTTAATTTTGGATGAAAATAGCATTACAGATTAACAGGACTTGAAGTACTGAAATTGAAGTAGCGTGTGTTTCGTTGTGAAACCATGCAATGCATGCTGAGTGTTGACGCTAAAACGCACCGCGCCAAACACTCACACGCACGAGATCGCAGCACCTAGACCTGTCTGCGCAGAACCGGTACTACCGGTTTAGGAAACCGGTCCAACCGGTTTTTCTAGGGTTTGCAGCGATCACCAACGAACGCACTCCCGGGAGGGACCCCGTCAGGGTGTGCGCACCTTGGGTTGTTCTAGGATCGGTCAGGCCACCTAGAACGCCCTCAATCGCCGTGGAGACGAAGGAAAAACAGCAGTTAGGGTTTGGAAGAGGCTAGGGTTTGAAGAACATAAAGTAAAGGCAAAAAGTAAAGACAAATAAAAGATAAATTGTGTTTGATCGATTGGATGATACTCAATCGGCCGCAACCCTTTATATTTATAGGGTGGGGAGGTCTTGCCCCGTAAGGAAAGTCCAAATACAAGTCGAATCTACAAAAAGAGTCCAAACCTATTACAATTCGGGGAAAACCGGTTCCACCGGTTTCCAGATCCGGTTCCACCGGTTTGTCTTGTCATACGCGTCACAGTGACCCAAACCGGTTCCACCGGTTTATATATCCGGTTCCACCGGTTTCCCTGCAGAACTATTCCTTGCCAATTTTGATCGCTAACATATGCCCCCCCTGTTTTCTAGTAAACTTGTGCACTAGAAAACACTTCTAAGATCAAAATTGTTCTTCTGGACGATGTTAAACATATAAAGCATCGGCCATGTCATGCGTCTCGCCTATGTTGAAGTTGAAGCAACTTGTTTTGGTCTCCACACCATCCTTATAGATGCCGCTGATTTTTGTTCAACTTCTGGCTCCATTGATTGCCTGCACATTCTTTGTAATTTTCTCTTTTGAGTGCGAGTTAAGCCTGAGGGACACCACCTCGGCTGCATATATTTAGAATCTAATTTGCTACTGTTCTCACACTGCTTAGGATCAGTACATGCATCTTTTCTAACCGGATTACCATTGTAAGCAATCGGTTGTTGGAAGACACCATAATTTGGATAAGAAATAATATGTGGTGGCATGTACATACTACCATAGTCACTAGGAGCATAATAACAAGGATATGACCAAGACAACGGCATATATGATCCCCCAAAATAATATGGTGCAGCAGCACAATTACCTTGGTATTGGTGAGATTTTCGACTACCTTGATGTCTTGGTGGTGAATTTGCATCTCCAGTGCTATGTGATCGACTCCTTTGTTTCTGGGCAGCTCCCTTCTTCTTATATTTTTCAAAAATCTCTTCAAAGGTCGGCCCTGCTTTCTTTTTTGAACAATCAGAGTCTCCAGGTGAAAACCGGTTATACCGGTTTGAGGAACCGGTTCCACCGGTTCTATCAGAACCAGCACACTTGCTCTTGGTTTGCCCCCCGAGTGTCGAATTCCTTTTTGCAACTTGAGGGTCTTTTTTCTGCCAAACTTTCTTGCTCGTTTTCTGTTCTGGTCGTGCCTCACCAATGATTACATTTTTTCCTTTTGTTGTATCGGCTTGATTTGGCCGGATCAACACTTTAGGATTCTGTAATTCAATGGTATTGACAGAAAAATTCCTAGGAAAAGGATCAGAATCAACCTTCATTTCGTGCAAAGTCAAATGGCCTTCATTAAGGGCCGATTAAATTCGCCTACGAAATGCATTACAATCATTAGTTGCATGTGAGAAAGAATTATGAAATTTACAATATGCACGTCGCTTCAACTTATCAAGTGGTGCCAAAGTATATACACATCTGATGTATCCATTTTTATGCAACTCATCAAATATCCTATCACATTTGGACACATCAAAAGTAAATTTCACTTCTTCTTGCCGATTTTTGTGGATTGGCTTAAGTGAAGGGCGACTATATGATTGAGACTTGCTTGGCCATGTAAATTCAGCAGCACATACTTCTCCATTCTCATCGTCCGCTAAATCATTGTTTAACATATGCATGTTAGGACGATCAGATTTTGGCCTAGCGTTTTTACTTCGGCTTTCTTGAACCAAAGCTTTTTGTAATACTTGATTAAGGGTAAGAAACTCATAGCCTTCTAATTTATCTTTGATATGAGATTTCAAACCTTTAAAAGCTAATTCGGCAAGATCTTTTTCATAAATAATCAAACTATAACATCGGTTTTTTGTATCTCTAAATCTTCTAATGTAATCAGCAACAGATTCATCATTCTTTTGAATAACCGATGTCAAGTGAGATAGCCTCAATTCATTATCACCACTATAAAAGTGCTCATGGAATTTATGTTCTAATTGAGACCATGTATAAATAGAATTGGGAGATAATGCCGAAAACCATGAGAAAGCAACACCAGATAATGACAAAGGGAATAATCTAACTTTCAAATGATCAACACTACCATGAATACCCATTTGTGTATTAAACTGACTAATATGCTCCCATGTAGTCCTATTGTCTTCCCCAGTGAATTTGATAAATTCTGGAACTTTAAAACCTTGAGGATAAGGCATAGTATCAAAAACTGGAGGATAAGGTTTCTGATATACTAAAGTTTTATTCTTAACCTCTACGCCAAAAGTATCCTTAATCAAAATAGCCAAATCTTTTTTATATTCTTCCATCAGACTCTGAATATAAAGATCATTTGAGTTTTGCTGATCATTGACATTTGGCACATGTTGTGACATTTGGTTCGGTGATGCATGTAATGGTTGTTGCAAATAACCCAAACTTTGGGAAGACATAGGATTTGTAGTATATGTCATTGGAGTACATGTAGGTACATGACCAGAAACACCATTAACTCGGCCAGGATTAGCCTGAGCAATTGATGCACTAGTTATAAGCTCAGGTGTTGTCTGATATGCAGCAACAGGGGTAGAACCGGTAGGACCGGTTCCTACAACCGGTTGAACCGGATTTTGGCCGTATTGTACATTAGGATTAAAACCGGTAGGACCGGTTACAGAAACCGGTTTCACCGGATTTGCCTGGCCAAATTGTCCCTGTGAATTTTGTCCTATTGAATGATTCAACGGCATCCCATATTATGGATTTCTGGGTGGTACTGCTGCCGATGAATTTTGAGGTACAAATGCGTGCTGTGAAATACCCACTACATCAGAATTAATAGCATTATTAGTTACGGTCGAAGGTTGTTTTCCTAAGGATTTATCAATCATGCCTTGAACAATCGTAAGAAGATTCTTTTGACCAGAAAGTAATAAGCCATTAATTTGCTCAAGGGTAACAGGCGCGGATGCAGCACTTACAATGGGTGTTACCTCATCTTTTTCTTCTTCTCCCTCTGAAAGAACAACCACCTCCTTGTCCTTGGAAATAGCACCTTTTCGATCCTTGGAGAAGTGCGAGAGGAACCATTGCGCCTTATCTTCAAGTTTCTTCTTGGCCCGTTCCATCTCCTCCTTTTCTTGCAGCAGGAGTTGCTCGAATAGATGACGATCCTCAGCCGATAGCTCATTAGCAGTCGGCCTTTGAATATTATCAGGATCCACCTCGCCTGGCTTCGGTAGACTCGACATGATAGTAGATCCCTTTTTCTTGTTCCCCAGCGGAGTCGCCAAAAAGTGTGTTGACGCTAAAACGCACCGCGCCAAACACTCACACGCACGAGATCGCAGCACCTAGACCTGTCTGCGCAGAACCGGTACTACCGGTTTAGGAAACCGGTCCAACCGGTTTTTCTAGGGTTTGCAGCGATCACCAACGAACGCACTCCCGGGAGGGACCCCGTCAGGGTGTGCGCACCTTGGGTTGTTCTAGGATCGGTCAGGCCACCTAGAACGCCCTCAATCGCCGTGGAGACGAAGGAAGAACAACAGTTAGGGTTTGAAAGAGGCTAGGGTTTGAAGAACATAAAGTAAAGGCAAAAAGTAAAGACAAATAAAAGATAAATTGTGTTTGATCGATTGGATGATACTCAATCGGCCGCAACCCTTTATATTTATAGGGTGGGGAGGTCTTGCCCCGCAAGAAAAGTCCAAATACAAGTCGGATCTACAAAAAGAGTCCAAACCTATTACAATTCGGGGAAAACCGGTTCCACCGGTTTCCAGATCCGGTTCCACCGGTTTGTCTTGTCATACGCGTCACAGTGACCAAACCGGTTCCACCGGTTTATATATCCGGTTCCACCGGTTTCCCTGCAGAACTATTCCTTGCCAATTTTGATCGCTAACACTGAGGAACAGAGAACTGAACTAACTTCAACTTCACATGTATGGAATTCCTTGGGCAAGCTTGCGCTCCAGCAAGACCAAGGACAAAATTAAGGTTTCGTTTTCTGTATGCAATGCAACCGGCCGGCCACCACGCAACCTGTTACTACTCATCGTCATTAATTGCCCGCGCATTTGCTGATGGCCTGCAGCACCGCTTGGCGAACCACCTGCTCATCCACGGTTCCACCGGATCCGAGCGCTTGGAGGCGGAAGAAGGCGGTGTGGTCGGCGCAGGAGACGTCGGCGTCGAGAACGTCGAGGCCGAGGTCCTCCAAGGCCTCCAGCACGGACACCAGCAGCCCAGGCCGGGTCCTCTCCATCCACACGTTGATCCTGAAGCCTCTCCTGCAGCTGCTACTGCAGTTGCTGTCCAGTTCCACTGATGAGACGCTCACCGTTTCCTGCTGCAGACATATATATGAATGGATCAACGGAACCAGAGCCGGCCACTTCGATCTGCACATAAATTGCATCTGCAACGACAATGCAACAAGCTTCTGTTTTGGTAGCAGTAGCAATAGTATAACGTACCGTTGCTGCCATGGCGCTGCCACTGCCAGAACTAGAGCTACCACTACTGTCGTCAGCCGCTGAAGCAGTGGTTGCTTCTTCAACCTTGTCCTTGAGCTCCTTGATGTATTTCGACGCATCTACCAGGATTGACGTCTTGTTTGCCTGCATTGCTCATACAAACCAACGATCGATGGTTGTTCACTGAATTACTAACTAGTTAACTTGATTGCTTTTTTTAGACCAAATAAATTGATCGTGTTGAGTAGTAGTCTACATGACAGAAATGGTCAGATACCACAAATGGTGATTTCACAAGTAATAACATATGCATGAACTAGTGAACTAGCACGCCATATTTTTTTTCATAAATTTTTTTTCGAAAGGGCGGCAAGAGCTTTGCCGCAATTATATTAGACGATGATTTTTTTTTATAAATAATTGTAGTAACGAACTATTTAGAACAAATAGCAGAAAAAATATTGACTTTCTAGAAAACTGAATCTTTCCTAAGTCTTTCCCCATTTCTAATTGACATAAACCAGAAATGTGTCCAGTAGAAAGTACCGCATTTGACTTTGTAACGGAGCGCAGAAGCTGGAGTTTCTCTTCTAAGGTTGCTTTCTTCTCCTTTCCTGACATAACGATCTCCCTCTGTCTTACATCCCCAGCTGAGTCTATAATGAGGGTTTCAGGAAGGAACCCTTCAGGTTATATATATATACAAAGACTAAGTAGCAGACAATATGCTCTCTCTTAATTTCCCCCCTTTATATTCTTGAAGATAAGTAGACAATACTGTGTTGAATACTGATCGATCATCATTGGGGGTGCACATGATATACAGTGGATGCTGGAGTATCCTAAGAGAAAGCTTCTAGTTTGGTTCCTTATATGTTAATATCTTATTTGTATATATAATAAAGGTCTCAGAGAATTATCGTAGCACCAATCTTTTTTTTTTTGAACGAACCAGCAGGGGAGCTACCAATTATAGTTCCTAGACGGGAAAGTACAAGACTCTATGTACGGCTCTACGAAGAAAACAGAACTAATAAACCCTTGACACTATCCGTAATTTTGTATAGCAGCAATCTGGTCTAAGTTGTTCTTGTTGAGCTCAAATGAATGACTTTGCGGAGCTACAACAGTATATAAGCAGATGGGTGATCGATCATTTCTATGGTCACATTTGCTTTAATTCCTCTTAATTTGTTGTATTGTCACAACTAGTAGGGCTTGAGACTCTACTGAATTACTGAAACTCTTTCTAGCAAGCTACTTGGCTTGCTTGCTGATTGTTAGCATTGGAACAATTGACCTGAAAAAGAAATTCTCAAGCCCTCTATCCTTTATATCCCTCTTGTGCGTGGAGTAAAAATCGCTGTGGATGATACTATTGTTTATACAGAGTAGTCGTTTTCTTTCTTTTTGCGTGTGGACCATGCGTGCGTCAACACGGTTTTATTCACAATCATCCGAGGCTAAACTATGTACGTGATGTATTCACAATCCTAAATTCTCTTGCTAAGTACTATATTAATTTTTTTGGTACTAAATCGATGGAAGTACATCTGCACTAGTAATTAATAATAGTAAGTGATCAAGAAATTAAAAATATATTAATTTGGTCAAATATGATGATTCAGCAGAGAGTACGTATGTATGTATACCTTTCGGAAAAAAAAATGTATGTGAAAGCTACATGCACATGCTAGAACACACGAAGCCTATCTTGATCAGTGATCAGTGGGCCGGGGTTCAACTCAGAAGCTACTAGACACAGATCGGATATACAGATGCTTGCTTGTATCGGATAACACGCGTAGTACATCTCTTGATAAGCTAGCACGCTAGCTAGCTAGGTTCCAAGAGCTCGCGTACGTGCAGGGTAAAGAGGAAAAGAGAATAAAGATTATATATTGCATTGCATGCTTTTTCTCTTCTTGTGTGCTGCTTTAATTAATTTGGCTTGCACAATGCATGCAAAGTGCAGTGTAAGATACAAATACAACAAGGTCTCGTGGGGGCGTGAGCTGTACGTGCCTCCAAACTCTGCCTCTCACGGGCTGCCCGGGCTCATGTGATGTGATGATCGAGGCTGGAATTGTTTGCTTGTATATATGGCTGTCCCCCAATCCCATATATGTCACTCGCTCCCTAGCTGCTTAGCATTGAAATATGCATAATCCACGATGGCACCAATAAGCCAAGCTTCATTATCTGCCACTAGCCGTACCAATTATAGCTAAAGAACATTACCCGCAATGGGACAACATGTATGTTTAAGTAAAATATTTATAGCCATCAGAATAAAACGGGTGTTTGGTCTAGTGGTATGATTCTCGCTTCGGGTGCGAGAGGTCGCGAGTTCGATTCTCGCAACACCCCACGTTTTTATTTTTCCTCAGCTGCATCAATGTTTTTTTTCCCCTCAGCTGCATCAAATTCCTTCTATGTACCCCCTCAGCTAGTCAGCTGCATCAAAATTCCACATGTTTTTTTTTTCATCAGCTGCATCAATGTTTTTTCCTCAGCTGCATTGAAAGTCCTTCTATGTACCCATGTTTTCTCTTCCTGTTATAAAATCCCAGCGCTCTGCTGCTTGAAACCAGGTTTCTCTTTTCATGTTTGTTTTCAAGCAAGATTGGCAAACTTTCGAAACACGTCCCTTCTGATCACCAAGGTCTATAAAAGCAATTCAAGTCTGCAGAGAAAGAACAACTAGCACATGTTCATTCGGTAATGGCTGCTCAACAAATACCGCATTCACTAGGATCCGTCTTTGTGCCTACATACGTCCCTAGATGGCACACGTTCTACTTGCTACAACTAGTGTTACATCAACCTATCTACTTCAAGATGGCATCTCTCGCTTTATCACACCAATATCTTGCTCTAATTAATCAGCAGCAGAGTCGGCAAAACCACCGCACACCATTCTTCTCTGCAAAGAAATCCAACAGCTGTTTCTTCAGAACCAATTCGAGTAGTCAAAGTCTCTGAGCTTCCTGAAATGCTTCTCTACATCTTGTCTCGACTTTGCCCACTCCTCTCTTTGGATGACAGTGGTGGCATCGTCCCTTTTAGTCTGATACAGCGATGATATCATTAGCCAAAATTACTATTAGGTTAGAAGCCACTTTATTGCCAAACAAAAGCATAGATATCAGAAGCAAGCAGACTACCTTGTCAATTATTCTAAAAGACTCCCCTCCATCACGTATCGGTAACAGGTCATTTCGCCTATCTCTTTGCTTCCCTTCAGGAACACTAACCTGTAAAACATGGATGGATATCAGTGATGTAAGTAAGTACTTCGTTTATTTATTTATTTATTTATTATAAATGATGTCATGTACAATTTTCTCAAAGATGTTAAACAGAGGGAGAATGACTCCAAAATTCTTAAGAACACATTTCATGGAGCCCAAATACATCAAAACAAGTATTGTTTGAATAGCTTATACAAAACTAGATATTGAAGTATTGTTTGAATAGCTTATACAAAACTAGATATTGAATATCTTACCACAACTTTCGCTCTGGTAATTGACCTTGTTTTTGAGTCAATAACATAAATCTCCTCAAAGTCAAGGAAAAAATCAGGATCATCAGCACGCCTGTTTCTATAGTGTTTGGTTAAGAAAACCTGCAACACAAAACAACATAAGGCATGTTTTCTGAATATGAAAACCACAAGGCCATAAAGCACAAATCTTTATTGTATCATAACACGAAGCTATCTAACAGTGCAAACTACGCTATACATAGACAATACATATAAATCGTTAACACATGCTATGTATTAACAACAGCCCCGCTTCACATTTCAGGGTAGAATCGAGTTACAAGTTAAAGGTGACCAAATAAAGCAGGATAATACAGAAACCTAGGTGGACATCTCTAATTCAACAGATTTGCAAAATCCGGAATGAACAAGATCCAGGATCTTCAGAGACAAGATACATAAAATTCTGGGATTGCTACCACCGTTAGAAGTCGTGCTATCCGAAATCACTACGGTGCAAAGCTGGGAAACCTAGAGTAATGCTGCTATCCCCTAACCTTAGTCTGTAATACGTCCTGTTTCTCTGCTTTAACAGCGTGTTAACCTTCACAGCAATCTCAATGTAGAGTTTTTGTTGTAAGAGGTCGTGCTGTGTGCTTTCCTCCAATCTTGCTAAATACTAATTAACATGAAAAGCACACCATTGCCTTTCGTAGCAACAAAAACAGAAAGTTGGCTAATTTACCGTTTGTCTATTTCTACTTTAGGATTCTTAATATTTGGACCAATTGGACAACAGATGAGCTATAAATTCAAAAATAAACTGGTACATGAGAAATAAAACCTCTGCAGAATGCTTTACTAAATCAACTTCGTATGAGTATTAGCGTACATGTACGTGCTAAATATGGGCATAAACTAATAAGCATATTCACGGCAGGCCAAAAAAAAAAAACTAAAGAGAGCAGATAGGATTATAAGTATACCTTCATGATCTCCCTCTCAGTCTTGTACAGGGGATCACGCAAATGCTCAACTGGTGGCTCACTCACGTGATAACGACCGAAATCTTTCTTCGTGCACCTCACGTACTAATTGCAACAAGGTAACCAAGAATTATACCTCAAGGCCAGTTTAGATTCAATACGAAATTACTGAAAGTTAGTGTGCACCTTCTGTGGCATTGGGGCAAGAACCCTTGGAATGGAATAGATATCAGTGTCTGGCGGCGTGACATACATCTGTCGTACAGAAATGTCATGTTCAGCAAAAAGAAGCACCACACAAATGACTCGAAGACTGGTATCTATGATACTGTGAATTTGGATAGCATGCCAATCAGGTGTTTGATGAATGTCTCAGGGCAAGTTCGATGAAATGCCGCAGGAAATTGTCGTACAAAGCCCTAGCCCCTAGCCAGCGGTAGAAATGAGGGGATGGATACATCACCTCTCTGACCACAGGCAACTCATATATCAGTGATAATGTAAACTTGGAAAGCATTGCAAGACACGTGTTCGATGAAATGTTTGTCAGAATGCCCCACGCAATTGTCTCAAAATGCACTAGCCAGCAGTAGTAACGTAACGGAGAAATGGCAGGATAGCTACCTCTCTGAAGTCGAAGACGTCGTCGTCGGGGTCGGGCACCTTTCGGATAAGGAAGTCGCAGTGGAGCAGCCTGATCTTGTGAAACTCGTCCTCGTCCACGGCGTAGTCGACGACGGTGTCCGAGGCGGAGTCCTGGGTGGACACGAAGCTCTCGGCAGCGACCATGGCAATGTCCCCCTCCTCCCCGGACAGCGAAGATGGAAGCGGCGGCTTGACGGGGGCGAGGAGGCGGTCGTAGTCGACGTCGTAGTCCTGCTCGTTGTCGATGTCGTCGTCCTCGCCGACGCCGTCCGCGTCGTCGGCGTCGAAGTCGCCGAAGTCGTCGTCCATGTCGTCGTCGCCGTAGGCCGCGGAGACATGGCGCCGGCGAGGGAGGGGCGCCGCCGGGTTGTGGCGGAGGGAGAGGAGGAACGGGGACCAAGGATTGCTGGGCTCGGGCTTGGAGGAGAAGAGTGAAGCGCCGCCGCGGCGGCGGCGGCGGCGTAATGGATAGGGATGGCCGGACGAGGAGGTGACGGAAAGGAGAGGAGGGACGGTCGCCATTTGCGTTCGACGGGATAAAAATTTTTGGGCTTGTGGACTTCTCTTTCTTTGCACCTACAAAATACTCTACCTCGTTCTTCCCTCCAAAAATCAAAATATCTCATTCATTTTCAGTAGGTGTATTATTTTTTAAAATAAACATTATCAACTGCTACAAAGTTAATACTAAATAAAATTATATCAACAAAACTGAAACAAAAACAACGTGACAATAAGCTGCACACTAGGCGGGTAGAAATCTCAGCTCCACAGAGAGGGTACTGGAGGTTTGTGTTGGCACCGATCAAAGAGGTCTGTGGACACGTCACGTCATCTATAAATTGTAAAGTTCAAACGCCATGATAGCTGCAGGGCTCTAAAACATGTAGCTTTACTGTGGATGGAACCTTAGGCTCAATGAATCTTCGGATAGCCAAGACCGCTCTGTGACCTTCCATGAGAAAATCCTCAGCAAGTGGAAAGCATTTGTCGGATTTGTTGTCACTATCAGAGCATCTGATGCAGCTCTAAAGGGTCTCCATTGCAGTTTGGGAAATTCCCCACCCAATTTTTCTCCACAACGTCAAGCACTCAAGAGACATTATACTCTCCAGAACATGGCGTGTCAACTCAACCAAGCTCTTCGCAGAGCTGAATCCTTTGATCCTCATGTTCCTAAGGTTGTGATGCTGCAATACTGGGACCTGCCTTAGATCGCCTTAGATCTGCAAGATCAGCCAAAATCGAAACATGCTCCATGTATTGCTGCAACACCTATGAGGCAAAAGAACAAATTTGAGTAATGTTGCCACCACATCTACTAAATAATATCTTTGCCGTATGAATGGACACTCACATTTAAGTCGAATGTCTCTAAGAAGGAGCAGCATAAAAAAAGGAAATCAAGGACAAATAATTATAGGCTGGGGTAAAGGTGCTCCAGTAAGGGCAATGCTCAAGTGTATGAGACGGAGGAATTTGCTAGGCAACATCAGTGTATAGGCCCTCAGCATAAAAATGTCAGATTAATTATACTTCAAGACATAGCCTTGCAGTGTCACTAATGCCTATAACAAGTAAACAGACAGCTAAAGTTATCATATCTCTGAGTGTGAATGTACGCTAAGTGCTTCAAGATTTGGCATGTTGGATGGAAGTTCAGTACGAGCATAAAAAACTGAACCACAATAGCTCATGCTTAGGTTCTTCATTTTGAAAACAGAACCATGATAGGCCATGCTTAGGCTCTTCATTTTGAAACTATCTCCAAATGATAGTTGTAATGAGCGGACTCCTTCATACGCAAAACTGGACACATTTGATGCTTCATTATCTATCGCTTTCACTTTCAGTTCGGCACACCCCGCTTACCTCCAGGACTTGAGTCTCTGCAGTAGACGAGGTACCTTTAGGCAAACTATCCTATTGCAGCACCTAAGTTCCAACCGCTCCAAAGAAAGAGAACAGGAAAGAAGGCACCCTAACTCATCCGTGTGATACGCACAAGACAAATATGCAGCCTTGACAGACTTCTTAAACCAAGCGTAATTGACTAGCGGAAGGAACAACGGGCAAAGTAAAGATATTGGATTGAGTCTCCACTCCCATTTGATAGAAGTGATGATGGAAAATTATACTGAATGGGACCAATATAAATGTGAGTTCTTCTATCCCTAGAGTAGCAGCAGCCTGAAGCCAACTGTCAAGATAACGAGAATCCTCTGCACTATAATTTGAATCAGTCTAAATCTTGAGTTTATTCACACCGACACCCGAGTACTTTTTTAGAATGTGGTCAACTTTGTTGTAGAAAACTCTAGCCGGTTCATCCTTGCCACATGCACTTTCATTCAAGCCCAATGTTTCGTTACTGAAATTGAGATTAGGATGGCATCTCTAGGAATGAAGAAAGGCACGACACACACGAGCAGCTCAGGCAGCATCTCTCATTGGCATCGAGGAACATATATGATGCCAGTCACCAGATGTCCTGCATGCACAACCGTGCGGGATAAGTCAATGGTAGAGTTGTATAAACCATTGAGACTCAGACATGATTAAAAATAATAACAACAACAATAATGAGTAAACCAGGTCCTGGTGCTATGTGCGTGATTGTATAAAGTGTGATTGTTGGCCACTTTTTTTAAAAAAGAAAAACAGTTTCAGAGGCCCGATTAGGTACTATGAACTGTATATACTTGTTTTTTACGAGAAAGTATACAATTATTTGAATCAAATTTCTTGTGCTCAACTTTCATTGCATTTGTGCCACTAAGAAGCATGCACAATGGTCGTGAAGGAACAGAAATGAAGATGCACATTGTGTAGGGTACTAATGGTATGTCTGAATATTTAAATAAGTGGAAAACTGAGGTAATAATGTGATATAGTCAAATAATTTCGACAGGCACATTGTAATATAAGATGCATGGCACAAAACTTAGCAAACAAAATGATGAGATAATAGACTGAATGTGGCGGAACCGTCCAGCTTAAACCGGCTCAAGTGCATCGAATCGTCATTTTACTGACAATCACAGCTTACGCACTTCAGACGGCATAAACCCGGTAATCCGTCAGATGTCCGCAGGACATCTGAAATATCCACTTAACTCCGGTACAATTCACATACACAGAATTGCACCACATAGGAGCACAACAGATGAATTCACAACACACATAATTATACAAAGAGTAGAGTTATTACAAACATAAGAAACAAACTTAGGTGCATGTCAAAACTACAGAGTTCCATAAGAAACAAGGGTAGGTCATAACAAGGACAGTTCTATGATGTCATCACTTATTCTAAACAAAGACAAGACAAAGTCAAGAGAACATGATGGGCTCATCAACATGCCTCTTCTTCTTTTGGAGTCCTTCCTTGCCTTACTGAAAGTCTTCAGGCGGCTCTGTAACAGTCATAGTATCTTGAGTACAAAAGTACTCAGCAAGTCTGACCCATCTACATATACATATAAATACAGACACACAAGGGCATGCAAGGCTTTGAGGCTGTAGATAGGTAAAACTTTTGCATAAAAGCTTACTAATATACATCCTAAACTTTCAGAGTTTTAGCCATTATAGTGATTACCTAAGGACTAGATTAGCAACAGATATAAATCACACATGTAGTTTTTAAGCAAGCCTCAGGTTTTATAAGCATCATCATCATTATCTTGTTACTATGGTGCCTATCAGCGATCAAGCGGTATTCATACCGAGAAGTGCGGGTATCCAGACCAATTTTCATCCTGCAAGGCAAAAACTAGCCACACGTGACGTATGGACCCCGGGTGGTCCACACATAACAACCGTTCACAATGGCCATCCAAGTCCTAAATTGCCCTCGCTCAAACCCAGGGACGCACCCCCACAGTGGCCCCACGTCTGGTGACCCGACGTGTGAGTTTGCGGCTACGTCCCCGCCACCAACCTCGACTAGCGGAGCGAACCACAATTCAAGACATGGAATAACCAGAGTTACATAGGCTTACCGGTTTCGAATATCCGGCATATGGCTAGTACGTTCAAAGCTTGATCACAGGTAAACAACAACAACTCCTAAACGATCGAGGCAATGTGTCGGCTTGAGACTCCTTTCTCAACCTTCACCCTCGCGCCCGGTCTCCAATTCATATTTATAACAACAAGTAAGGTGATAGGGCAAAAGCCTGAGCTTACTAGTGCTATGATGGAACTGTGAGGAAACTAAGCATAACTAAGCTTCACTAAACAAGGGTAAACATCTAAAGTTGTCCTAATCAAGGAAGGGTCATGCAATCAACATTTCACACAACTCCTAAAACGTAATGCATGCAATACAATAGTAATAGTAATACGTGATATAATACTTAAAATAGGGTTTGGATGCTCCGGTGCTTGCCTTGGTCAACAGAAGGGTTAGTTTCAGCAACAACAGCAGCAGGCTCGGGCTCTAGCTCCAACTCCACCTCTTCTGGCTCCTAGGGTCCTTCAGGTGGAAGCTCGACGAAGTCGACTCCTGAAGCTTCTCCTTTTAAACGATATGATGCATAAGTTAGCAACATGCAAAACCTAAGAACAAGCTAGACTGCAAGCCTACACTGAAAAACCCTAAATAGATTAATAAATTTTAATGCATAATTAATTCTATTTTCCTAGAATTTTTAATAAATTTTAAAAGCATTAATGAATTATTCTAAACAATAAAAAGAATTATCCTATTTATTATTATTAATTTCTTATTATAAATCATTATTTAAAATTTTATTTATTACTTAACCTATTTATTTAAATAAATAATCTAATTATTATTGTGAATTAAACTATTAAAACCTATTTAAAACTAATTCTAAAAACTAAAAACTAAAAACCAAAAACCAAAACAACCTTGCACAAAACCCCCTGGGTTTCCCGTCTATCTAACCCGCAGTCCTTACTCTCCCTCTCTCTCTTACAAGCAGGCCCGGCCCCCCTCTTCCTCTCTCTTCTTTCTCTCCCGGGCGCACGCGCGCGCACCGGTCCGGTCTTGACCGATCGAAGCCGGCGGCGGCGGCGCTGACTTCGCCGGCGGCGCGACAGAGCGCGACCAGAACACCTGGGCAAGGCGTCCCCCGACCTTGCGCACGCACTCAAGGGCCAAGCCCCCAAGGATGGTGACTGGAGCACAATGGCCGACGGTCATGACGGGCGACGGCGACAAATCACGGCGGTGGCGCTCGGGCTCGGCCCAGCCGTAGCTCCCCCTGAAGACTAGCAGCTCCAACGGCATCTGGACGATGAAACACACCCGAGGCGCACCTAGACCTGAACCCTAAGCGGCTGGAGCAAAGACCTCCGCGGCGGCGGCCATGGCAAGGCGGAGCTCCATGGCAACCATCGCGTTCCGGCAATTGAGGACATGGATTCGGGCTCTGGACACCATGAGCAGCAGCGCACAAGCAAGGAACACACAACCATGCTATCTAACAATGACGAGGGCGACGCGAAGGTGGTCCTCACCGTGCGGCACAGGAAGATATGGCTATGGTGGATGGTTTTGAGCAAGAACGGGTGGATTGGAGAGCTCATGACCTAGGAAAGCTTTGGGCGGAGGGGATTGGACGGAGGTGGATCAACGGCGGTGAAAACCAGGCAGTGGTGGAGATGGTCGTCGGCGATGGTGGCGAACATGAAAGGGAGGAAAAGGATGAGGACAGCCGGCAACGAGTTTTAAACCAGAGCGCCGCTTAAGCCTTGGTCACCTCATGCTGAGCACGCTCGCGCTGGATGCTGGCCACGGCGGCGCGTGGCACGGCCGACCATCGGCGGCAAGCAGCTGCGTGGCTGCTGCCCGAGCTGCCTCTACTCGGCTCTGAATGTTCCTCCCTCTGTTCTCTGAATTCCATGCAACCAGCGAGTTCAAGTCCATTTTTCTTCAAATTTCGAATATAAACTTTCCAAACTCCAAATACAAAAGTTGTAGCTGAACCTCAGGGCTACAATCCCCTTATAGACATCAGAGCCTAAATCTTAAAGAATCAAAAGTTACAAAGCTTGGAACTTGGACAGAATGCTGAATTTCTGAATCCTTTCAAATCTGCCATCTTTAAGTCCAAATTAGTCCCAATTTTACATGTAAACTTTATGAGATCCAAATACCAAACTTGTAGATGATACATAGGGCTCCATTTTCCTTAATATAACCTTGGTCTAAATTTTTCCATATCATAAGTTATTCTGCTCTGAACTTTGACCAATTCGAAGGAAAATCATCAAATTCAGTTAACACTTTCAAACCTGCCACTTTTAGGCCAAGTTTTCTCCAAAAACCAAATGTAAACTTTTGAATCTTCAATAACCAAAGTTGTAGTCCTAACATAGGGCTACATTTCTCTCAATATAATCTTGGGTAAATCCTTTTAGATTGAAAGTTATAAGCCCTTGAATATTGACCAAAATCATCATCACATGTGATTTAATACTTAACCAAATTCAAGTGTTTAAATTTGAATTCTTCTCAAACTTAACCATTCCAAGAATGTTTGGTTACTTGCTATCTTTTGGAATTATTAACTCAAGTTTGACTTGGTCAACCTTTCCAGGGTGACAATTCACCAAAATGCCCCTAGGGCAAACTGGGCTCAATTAATAGCTCTTAAGCTCTTAATCTTTATATTTCTCCTCATTAGTGCCCTAATGATTCTATTAGTGTCTCATTAACACCTGTGGTGTTACACTGAATGACCAGATAAAAGAATGATATGGTACCATGATACAATGTCGTCACGGTGTGGTGGAGATATTATGCTTTGTTGATGATAACTGCCAAGACTTACTCTCTCTGTCCTAAAAAGAATGCAACTACGTGTTGCGTGCCACTTAAAGTGGTTCACGTTTGACCAAGTTTCTAGCGAGTTATATTCATATTTATGGTTTTAAATAAATTTATTATTAAAACACATTTTGTAACTAATCTAATGATATTTATTTTATCTCGTGAATATTTATATTTTTTAATCTATAATTGGTCAAACTTGAGATACTAAATCATGTTAATGTGCTAGAATTGCATTCTTTTTGGGACGGAGGGAAATATGAGATAATATGGTGTACCAATATTTAGTGTAAACAACTCATCTGGTAATTTAAATATAGCTTTATAGTATTTGTTTATAACTTTTTAAGATTTTTGAAAACCATATTTAGTGTAAACAACTCATCTGACAATTTAATTATAGGTTTAAAATTTATTTTTTATGAAAAGCTAGATTTAATATCATTCTAGAACAAAACAAAAGAATCACTAGTAGGGGTGTCGGATGTTTGGACCCGGCAGTCCACACAGGGTAGCCTACGTGGTTGATTTGTTGAGGGACAGATCGAGGATCAGAAGTCGATGGTAACACAAGACGCAAGGATTGAACAGGTTCGGGCCGTCGAGATGACGTAATACCCTACGTCCTGTGTTGGGTGATTGTATTGCTGTGTATGAAGTTCCTGAAGGATCTCCGTAGTTGGGTTCTGTCCTAGGTTGAAGGATTGCTCGTAATGTCGTGTTCTGGAGGGGGGTCTCAAGGCGCCTTATATAGTCCGGCTGCCTTGAGTTACAAGTCGGCTAGAGATCGTAACCTACCCGAAATACAAGGATACGATCCTATAACGATTACAGATATCTTTCCCTATAATTCCGGCTAGTTTATCTTGATCTCCGAGCTTCTTGCGGGATACGCCGTCTTCTTCCTTGCCGCGCGCGCCGTCGCGCCCATCCGGTTCGCCCGACTGGTGGGCCACCCAGTCTGACAAACCGATCCAGTTGCACTCGGATTGGGCCGCCCCTTGCTGGTTGGGCCAATCCGCCTTCTGGGTACCCCTGGGGGTCTACCCCCGACAATCCCCCGAGTAGTACGTGGTTGAGAGACAAGTCGGCGAGGTCGTGCTGTCCGATGAGCGTCGAGCCTGCTGCAGTTGGAAGCGAAACCGCGTGATACTGGAGAGAAAAGAGCCGTCTGCAACGGATGCGCCGCGAGGTGCGTCCGTTGGCCGTAGCCCCCGAGCCTTGAAGCGATTCCGAAGGAATCGGTCCAAGGGTTAGTAGCCTTCTTCTGAGGTCACCGAATGATCAACGGATGCGCCGCGAGGTGCGTCCGTTGGCCGTAGCCCCCGAGCCTTGAAGCGATTCCGAAGGAATCGGTCCAAGGGTTAGTCGAGAAGCATCTGGCTAAACCATCCGGCGTTAATTTCGGCGTCCAGCCCCCGAGTGTGAGGGCCGAGCCGAGCCGTCCGAGGCACGCCGAGTAGTCGTCCCGGCGCCAGCCCCCGAGCGCGAGGGCTGAGGCACGCCAAGTGGTCGTCCCGGCGCCAGCCCCCGAGCGTGAGGGCTGAGCACGCCGAGTAGTCGTCCCGGCGCCAGCCCCCGAGCGTGAGGGCTGAGCACGCCGAGTAGTCGTCCCGGCGCCAGCCCCCGAGCGTGAGGGCTGAGCACGCCGAGTAGTCGTCCCGGCGCCAGCCCCCGAGCGTGAGGGCTGAGCACGCCGAGTAGTCGTCCCGGCGCCAGCCCCCGAGCGTGAGGGCTGAGCACGCCGAGTAGTCGTCCCGGCGCCAGCCCCCGAGCGTGAGGGCTGAGCACGCCGAGTAGTCGCCCCGGCGCCCAGCCCCCGAGCGCGAGGGCCGAGTCGAGCCGTCCGAGGCACGCCGAGTAGTCTTCGTCTTCCTCGTCATGCGGTAGCGCCAGCCCAGTACTCAAAAGCACTCAGCTAGCGATCCTTGTGGAGTGTAGCGCCAGCCCGAGTGCTGCAAAGCACTCGGCTAGCGACCGTCGTGGAGTGTAGTACCAGCCCGAGTTCTGACTGACTCGAGTACTCAGCTGGCGGCGATGCCGGAGTGGTCCAGCCCCTGAGCGTAACAGGCAAGCTCGGGATCCAAACATGTGCCCTGCAATGAAGATATGAAGGATAGGTAGTATATGGTGTAGCAAATAATAATTCTGGAGAAAAACATTCGGCGTTGTATGTAATAGAATTTCTACTTCCAACTCTTTAAGTCTATTAATTTCCTCGGGTAGTTATCCTGTTACGTTTATGCACCTGATCCCCGATAGCCTTAGTCCATAGCGCAGGGAGCTGGGCCGCATGCACGCGTAGTAACGTAGGCGTACGGAAGAGTCGAGGCTTCACGGATTAAGGCGTGTGCTTCCCAAGTACTTTAGCGACTTGTACAAGAGTGGAAAAAGAAATAAACGATGGAGAAAAATACAATATGCGTCCGTTGGGTGTAGCCCGACTGCTTGTGTAGCGCTCGGGCTGTATAAGCAGTCGGGAACAAACCAAGGGTAGTCGGCGATGATCATGGAGAAATATGGCGAAGTATGGAGATATGCGGTGACGGAGAAATATCGTAAAAAGTATTTAAATATGACTTAGCTTGATTCATAATCGAGTCGAAGAATCCATGTGTCATCGCATGGGCGTCGTGTCCGAGTGGATTAAGGTCGTCAACGAAACCAACTTGTCGTAGCAATGCGAAGTCGGCGTTTTATGAAGCTGACCAAATATAGACCTGACAATCGCTTGCGGAGTTTGGTGTTGTCAGGCTCGTACAGCTTGGAACCGTACGAGGTCTCCGCGTTGAGTACGCTCGGTACATACAAGGGAAGAAAGATCAGAGAATGTGTCCTTCGTCAGCTTGATATAGAAATAAAGTAATAGACCCAATTAAATAAGGAAACGAAGGGAAAGTTCCCTGTTTTGCATGGGACGATGCAATGATCCATGCATGCCACCGAGGCGGTGGTTCCGTGGTTGGGAGTAGCCGGCCATGCATGCAACAAATCAGAGTAATTGTTAGTCAATTAAGGAAATAATGAGCAGCATGGCTTGCATCGGCTGATTAACGAAAACAATTGGAAAATATGAAAAGGGAAAGAAAATATCCCGTAATCTTCTGGTAGACTTTCCGTGTGGGATCCAAGGACGCCGCAGCCGACGCCGCAGCTTCGCCCGTGCAACTGGCGGCCGTCTATAGCGGCGCGCATGCGCTTGCCGATGCCAAGGCCCAAAGGCATGGTAGGCATGCGGATCGGAAACAGACAAGCCGGTTGGAGATCGATCTTCGTGGACGCCATGAACAGCAGCCGCCCGTGATGTAATTTGCTTGTAGACGAGTCTGCCATCGAGCTTGTAGATTGATCACGTCGATCAGCCCCTACCTGGCGTGCCAACTGTCGGATGTTTGGACCCGGCAGTCCACACAGGGTAGCCTACGTGGTTGATTTGTTGAGGGACAGATCGAGGATCAGAAGTCGATGGTAACACAAGACGCAAGGATTGAACAGGTTCGGGCTGTCGAGATGACGTAATACCCTACGTCCTGTGTTGGGGGTGATTGTATTGCTGTGTATGAAGTTCCTGAAGGATCTCCGTAGTTGGGTTCTGTCCTAGGTTGCAGGATTGCTCGTAATGTCGTGTTCTGGAGGGGGGTCTCAAGGCGCCTTATATAGTCCGGCTGCCTTGAGTTACAAGTCGGCTAGAGATCGTAACCTACCCGAAATACAAGGATACGATCCTATAACGATTACAGATATCTTTCCCTATAATTCCGGCTAGTTTATCTTGATCTCCGAGCTTCTTGCGGGATACGCCGTCTTCTTCCTTGCCGCGCGCGCCGTCGCGCCCATCCGGTTCGCCCGACTGGTGGGCCTCCCGACTGGTGGGCCACCCAGTCTGACAAACCGATCCAGTTGCACTCGGATTGGGCCGCCCCTTGCTGGTTGGGCCAATCCGCCTTCTGGGTACCCCTGGGGGTCTACCCCCGACAAGGGGTGGGCACAAAACCCGATACCCGAATACCGAAACCGAAAAACCCGACTCCAAACCCGAAGAACCCGAACCCGAAATAACCCGAAGCTAATTCGGGCAATAGTTTATAAAACCCAAAATTATTAAGGGTAATTCGGGTTTAGAACCCCGGTACTCGAATAGCCCGAAAAACCCGAACTTTAGTGTTATTCTAGAGTGGGAGGAAATCTCTCTATGCAAATCTTTGTTTGATTTGTGTGGATTCATTGGATCAAATCTTGATTCAAGTTATCCTTGTTGTATGTGATATTTGTATGCATATTAATTAATTGGATTTACAAAATTGTTTGATTAGTCACCATATTTTCTTGTTCTCTTAGTTGAGATACACAATTTCGGGAAATATGGGTAACCCGAAACCTGAACCCGAATTTTCGGGTACCCAAAATGTCGGGTAGCAATTTTTTTAAACAAACTTCGGGTTTCAATTATGAAAACCCGAACCTCCTAAAATCCGAAATACCCGACCCGAAATTTTCTGGTAACCCGAATGCCCACCCCTGGTCACTAGGGATTTATAGGGTCTAAAATTTTGTATTTATTTTATTTTATTTTGATTAGATTGTTTGAAGGTAGTGTGGTTCGGACTAAGGGAGATAGGGGGTGAGGGAGGGGTCGGACGGACGAAAGGAGCGTAATGAAGGGGCGGACCGATGAAAGGATGTTGGTAGGCGAAGATAAGGCGAAAAAACTATGAATTTGGTTTTTTTAGAGTAGAATTTTTTCTCTCCTTAAGAACTTGCATTGCAGGTGTAGATATAGTACTATATGCATGATCGCGTACCGTTCTCTGCAGTGCAACAAATAACTCTTCTTGGTCTCTGCTACTTTTTTTTGGAAATGATCTCTGCTACTCTCTACTAGGCAATATAATTCCTTGCAAACTTATGTCCACTCTCCTTGCATACACACGGCCCTTGTGTTGCCAACCGTGAGAGGGAGATGTGGCCTATTCTCACAACTCATATTCTCCAAATAACTAAACATTCACTGATTCCAAGGAATGGATCGATCTTGCGTCGGCGTATCTTCTTTTTCCACATGCTATACAATCAATCGGTCAAAGACGATCAATAATCTGCACCCGAGTCATCTACTAGTCAAGCAGCACATCTACAACTTGCACTATTACTATTAGTACATTACCAAATGGGATGGGAGCCCCATGACAAGCTGATAATCAAGGACTTAATTTGATCTTTTGGTGCCGCACACGCATGAATGGATACACAATCAGCCACTTCTATTTTCAAATAACCAAGTTTACTTCACAGCATATATATGCTTTCAATTTAACAAGGTACTATTTTGTCCCGCCGGTCAGCTTAGAATAGTAACATAACATGGTTTTTACTACTCTGCTTCTATGGACACCTCTAAGTAGTGTTTTATTATTAGCCGATTAAGAACTTATACCCTTTATATTAATCAAGGACTTTTGATGCCTCATTTTATTTTTTTAGAATATAAGGTTGGACTATTCTTTTCCAATATTATTTTCTTGTTTATAATTAAGTAGTGCCTTTTATTAACATTGTATCGTTATCCATGTAGTACTTCCTCCGGTGACTTTTCTAGGGTGTATTAAAATTTGAGAAAGCTGAGCTTCGCAATTTTGACAATTAACTACTCAAATTATATGCAGGCTTAATGTATGAAAGCTATATTACTTCACAAATTATTAAATATAATGCTAATTTGTAGCAATTGATGGTATATTGCGAGACGAGATAAATTCATAATCAAAGATTCCAAGTAATTGATGGTTATATTATAAGAAGAACAATTGTGGCAGTTGAATATGTAAAATTATATTTCATCGTAATAACATCCATCGTCCAAAAGTATGGAAGCTAGCTTATCGCTAAATGCAAATTTAGTAATAGAATAAACATAGCATGAGACGTATCTTGGGGCATTTGTTTCACGGGAAGGATGTTTCTTTTTGCCTCGATGGATGTATGAAGAACCGTACAATATAGATAAAAAAATGGGATAAAAAACTGTGACAAAAAGAAAAGACGGAGGAGGAAGACGACCAGAAGAGCACGGGCACGAGTCGCAAGCTGTTAGCTGTGTGCCCCGCCCCCCCCAAAACCAGTAAAAAACATCGGAGAAACGAGAGAATCCAATTTCCAGTTTTTATAGTAAAATAAAATTTTCGTCCGTCAATCTCTCTCTTTCTCCTCGCGTCGGCTGCTTCCTCCCTCCCGCACCGTGACGCCGCTTCCCTTCTCTCCCCTCCCCCTTTCTCTCTCCTCCAGTCCAGCCTCTTCCAAACCCTAACCCTAAACCCCTCCCCCAACAACCTCCGCCCAATCTTCCCCACCCCACTGACCTGGCTGCCCCCTCCCGATTCGCCACGCTGGCCCGATTCGATCGATGTAGGTGACCAAGCTCCCCGACCTCATCATGGCTGCGGGCTGAGGAGGGAGGAAACACAGCAAGCTTCGATGGCATTGGGAGATCTGATGGCGTCCAGGCTCGCTCACTCATCGTCCTCGCCGTCGCCGTCGCCGGCCGCACCCCTGGCGCCGCTACCGAATCACCTCCACCACCACCACAACCACATCGCGGATGACTTCCCCGTCGCCAACGGTCCGGAGCACAGGAATGGGCTGGTGCGCCCCGAGGTGGACAAGCCGGCGCCCGTGGCGTACCTGCCGCAGGTGGTGGTGCTCTGCGAGCAGCGCCACGAGGGGCTCGACGAGGCTGCGGCCGCCGCCGCCGGGCCCTCCACCAGCGGCCTCGTCTCCAAGTGGCGCCCAAAGGACCGGGTAATGGATGCGATGCACTATATACATGCTGTTTCTACTGCTTTGGCTATTAGTCTGGTCCGGGTGTTCGCTGTATTAGGCACGTTTGGATGCGGGTGGATTCGTCGCATTGCAGTTAGCTGATGATTGAGCTTAAAAATGGTAAACTAGGGGCACATGCTGGTTGGGCGAAGCAGTTATGGGCTTATGGCACCTGCAAACTCAAACATCGTTAATCAATTTCCGTTACGAAATATGATTTAACTGTGTCGCTGTCAGATGTTACTGAGACCTCGAGAGTCCTCCAGAGTCATCGAATAAGTAGCGTTATGTTCACTGGTCGTGCAAGCAGGACAATCGTGATGTGGTGGAATGAGTTATTGTTTGCGACAACTGAGTATCTTCTGCTTCCCAAGTGTTTCCAAAAGTTGCGGGGGCTCTGAGGGGCAGGCTTAATTAACATGTCATGTTGCTCCTATACTGTGTCACACTGATCATTATTTTAATAATTAGTAGCAATTAATATAAAAGGGAAATATTGTAGCCTTATATGACGTCAGAGTCATGCAAGCTCTTAATTTCATTGACCAGCTAAGGGTAGCATGGTTGTCAACAGTGTTTTCACCTGTATATTTTGGATAAAAAATCAAACTAGCAAGTGAGCACTGTTACTCTCGACTCACCTAACTGGTCCTGTCAATATTGTGACGATTATGGTGGCCTCTGGATACTAACATATGCAACAAAATGAAAATTGTGCAGTCCTTGAAATGTTTTTGGCATCCAATAAGTCGTCGTTGCCTTCAGAACGAATGGCTGCTCCCCAATAACAAGCAACACTACTTATCACTGACTGACTGATGGACTGCCATCATATTCTTAAAGAAATACTTAATCTCAGCGTGCCACTGTTTGGCGAAGCTATAAGTTAAAACAAGGACAAAATCATAGAAGTCATTGGCTGAGGTAAAGTTCACTGCCCAAGTTAAAAGTTTCACAGGAAGCTTAAAGAATGCTTAAGACATGCCACTAAGAAAGCCAGCATTCGAGCACAAGTGATTTCAGGGATGCCACATTGTGCATATTGCAATGACATGAAGCACCAAAATGGGAAATAAGGTGTTTCAGTTCATGTCAATTCACATGGACATATATGATTGCTGGATGGGAGATTTTGATGATAAAGATGAGGTTGACTTACATGTAGTGGAAAATTATGAAGGCCCTGGGTTAATTTAGAGATTATCAATGCTTGGGCAAACAAAATTATACTACCGCTTATGCAGACGTTCCATTTTGCTAGATTTTGTTTGAAATTTCGCAGAACCACTTGATGCAACAATATATCGTTTTAAAATCCCATTGATGTTTGCAGCTCATGTATGCTTGTCTGAGGATCACCTTGACTTGTAGCAACCCAGTGTTGAACTTTTTAAAAAGACGCACGCAGAATATTATAATCTACATACTGCATTAATCTGGGCTGCCTACTTGGTTTGAGTGTTGGTCTGCAACATACATGCGTAATTAGGGAATTTATAGCTATTTAATGTTTTCTTTTGTCTGGCCATGAGATGATTCTCTTTTTTTTTGTATATTGTCCGCATTTTTTACATGGCATTTACTAATGATGGATTTGATTTTGCAGATGAAGACTGGATGTGTTGCACTTGTATTATGTTTAAACATAAGTGTTGATCCACCAGATGTAATTAAAATTTCCCCTTGTGCAAGAATGGAGTGCTGGATAGGTAAATGTTTATAGGACTGTAAATTTCCAAATTTCTAATTAGTAGCTGAGGAAACAGTTATCTGCATCTGGTAAATCTGTTTTGTCTTTGATGTTTGTGGAACTCAACTCGCTTCCATATGAATATGCCTTGCAAGTTAGGATGAACTAAAACGTGAACTGCTTTTCACCATTTGACTGAAACTGTGTCTTTGTTTTAACCTTTTGCATTTCTCAGTGCCAAATGAGAGCATTTTTTCAACTGGAAGTAACGACAACAATGAAACTGTCTGGCACCCACTGCTCCTGTTCCCATATGCCATTATTTTGCTCCATAGTTTTTAGATGATTTTATACATGTATCCCAGAGTTCAAATTGTATAACTGGCATTTGGTTGTAGAGGTTTTGTACTTAAATATTGTTATTGCATTCATGAATTGCCTTGACAATGTTCATGGATTTTTTTTCTTTTCAGATCCTTTTTCTATGGCACCTTCTAAAGCCCTTGAAAATATCGGAAAAACGTTGCACTCACAGTACGAGCGCTGGCAGCCTAAGGTGAGGGACTTGCTTTTCTGTTTAACTGCTGTGATATTTTGAAATTCTGATGTTGATTGTTATGTCTTAAATCCCAACGCCACTTGCAGGCTCGTTACAAGCTTCAGTTAGATCCAACAGTGGATGAAGTTAAGAAGCTTTGTAACACTTGCCGCAAATATGCCAGATCAGAGAGAGTTCTTTTCCATTACAATGGCCATGGTGTACCAAAGCCTACAGCTAATGGTGAGATTTGGGTGTTTAACAAGGTAAATGTTAAGACTCTATTGCTTCCTGCATGTACCTATCATAGGTGTCTCTTATGAAATGATCCTTTTTTTTTTGCATTTTGTTGCAGAGTTACACGCAGTATATTCCACTTCCTATTACGGATCTTGATTCATGGCTAAAAACACCTTCCATTTATGTTTTTGACTGCTCAGCAGCTGGAATTATTGTGAAAGCTTTTCTAGAGGTATCCTATATGCCTCTAATTAATGTATATTTCTCTTATTCTTGAAGTTGAAGGTAACCATGATTTATGTGTTTGTTTTGGTTTTGTTCCTGGATTGTCTAATTGATTGTTTACTTCAGCGCCTAGACTGGAGTTCCAGCTCTTCCTCATCTTCACAGAAGGATTGCATTCTTCTTGCTGCCTGCGAAGCACATCAAACGCTTCCCCAGAGTGTAGAGTTTCCTGCAGATGTGTTTACGGCTTGCCTCACAACACCCATCAAGATGGCACTGCACTGGTTCTCTCTCTCTCTCTCTAATCCCTGATCTCCTACTTTTTTTTGGTTTACATTTTGTGCTTATGGGGCCATGCCTATAAATTATGCAGGTTTTGTAAACGATCATTACTCCGTGGCTCTATGGATCATTCTCTTATTGACCAAATCCCTGGAAGGCAAAACGACCGCAAAACACTCCTTGGAGAGCTGAATTGGATTTTCACTGCTATCACAGACACTATTGCATGGAATGTTCTTCCTCATGGTATGTCATCAGAGAAGCTTATTTGAGTTAAAAGTAAATGTCTGGCTATATCGGGTTTATGATGAAGTTTCACTGTGCAGATCTGTTCCAAAGACTTTTCAGGCAAGATCTTCTGGTTGCTAGTCTCTTTCGCAACTTCTTGCTTGCTGAGAGAATCATGCGCTCCGCAAATTGTTCTCCACTTTCTTATCCATTGTTACCACCGACACATCAACACCATATGTGGTAGCTAACCTGACTAGTCCTTATATTTTTGCTTTAACTATTTAGTGCATTTGTAACTTGCTAAATCCCAGGGACGCATGGGACATGGCTGCTGAGATTTGCCTTTCCAAGCTTCCTCAGTTAATTGCTGATCCAAATGCAGAGTTTCAGGTTTCCTACTTGTTACCTAGCCCTTTGAGAAATACAACAGTTTTTTTTAGATTTTTGTCATTTGAATATAATCACATCAGTATAGCCAATTTATGTCTCCTAATTCAAACCAGCCGAGCCCATTTTTTACGGAACAACTAACGGCTTTTGAAGTGTGGCTTGATCATGGTTCCGAGGACAAGAAACCCCCTGAACAATTACCTATAGTTCTTCAGGTAAGACATTTTTATGTTACAGTTTCATACAAGTCAATATCATTTGTAAAACCGGGTTTAACTCTGTTAATTTTTTGAAGTACCTCATTGCCCTTCTCTTTGGTTCTATAATTTTAATTTAGTAAAAATGTTTTGCATGCGTTCCCTTTAATTGTACTATCTAGTATGTTTCTTTTCTTGTTTCCCTTTCCTTCTTACATATTTTGTTTTGTGCAGGTCCTGCTTAGTCAGTCACATAGATTTAGAGCGCTTGTTCTGCTTGGAAGATTTCTTGACATGGGACCATGGGCAGTGGATTTGGTTTGTAGTTGAACTCTTCTTCATGTGCCCTTTTACAAGTGTTTGTTATTTATGCTCTGATTCGCTCAAACCGCTTTGCATTGTTGTTTCAGGCTCTGTCAGTTGGAATCTTCCCTTATGTGCTGAAACTGCTTCAAACAAGCGCACTGGAGTTGCGTCAAATTCTTGTGTTCATATGGACAAAAATCCTCTCTCTTGATAAGGTATGCACTCTTCTTTGGAATCTTTTGAAGTTCCTTTTGTATGATAAAGTTCAGGTGCTTAACCTTTATATCTTTTCCCCGAAAAATGACAGTCGTGCCAGGTTGACTTGGTTAAAGATGGAGGACATGCATATTTTATCAGGTTCCTTGACAGTTTGGATGCTTACCCAGAGCAGCGTGCAATGGCTGCTTTTGTTTTAGCAGTTATTGTGGATGGGCATAGGAGGGGTCAAGAGGCCTGTATTAATGCAGGTCTTATAGATGTTTGCCTGAGACATTTGCAACCAGAAAATCCTCATGATGCACAGACAGAGCCGTTGCTTCTGCAGTGGCTTTGTTTATGCCTCGGCAAACTCTGGGAAGATTTCCCTGAGGCTCAGTTACTCGGTCTGCAATCCAATGCACCAGAAATTATAATTTATTTACTGTCGGAGCCACAACCTGAGGTACAATTCCTTCATATTTCGTCTATTCTTTCCTTAGCCTACTTCAAAAGATACTTATTAAATATTTGGTCTTGCCAGGTCAGAGCTTCTGCTGTTTTTGCACTTGGGAACCTACTGGATATGGCATCAACATCACTAAATGGTGTGGATGATGATTCTGATGATGATGAAAAAGTAAAGGCTGAAATAAATATCGTTCGAAGCCTTCTACAGGTCACTTCAGATGGTAGCCCCCTTGTTAGATCTGAGGTTGCTATAGGTATGTGGCTATGTGCATAGAAAAATATATTGTTTTCATGACACCCTTTCATTGTGTTGACAATAGAATATTCTTTTTAACTTCTTGGAAACCATTTTGTGTTGACCTGATCTTTTTTTTTTTTGCAGCGCTTACTCGTTTTGCATTGGGTCACAATAAGCATCTAAAATCTGTTGCTGCTGAGTATTGGAAACCTCAAACCAATTCATTGCTGAAGTCACTACCATCACTGGCCAATATAAGTAGCCCAAACAATGTCTACAGTCCCAACAACATTCTACAAGGCAGCAGTGGCCTTGCTTCTCATATTGGTCCTGTGCTAAGGGTTGGCAGTGATAGCAGTGCCACTGGTCGTGATGGAAGAATTTCTACGAGCAGCCCGATTGCAACAAGTAGCATCATGCATGGCTCTCCCCAGTCAGATGATTCTTCCCAACACTCTGATTCAGGCATATTACTGAAAGAGAATGCAAGTAATGGTGGTCTCAGCTACACCAGGCCGAAGCCTGTTGATAGTGGCATCTATTCTCAATTTATATCAACTATGTGTTCTGTTGCTAAAGATCCTTACCCAAGAATTGCAACTATTGGTCAGAGAGCACTGTCCCTTGTAGGTGTTGAGCAAGTGATCATGAAAAATACTAGATTTAACATTGGAGGCACACATCAAGGAGAGACATCTGCACCTCCATCAAACTTTGGAATGGCACGCTCTTCTTCCTGGTTTGATATGAATTCTGGTAAGTTGTAATCACTCACTTTCCTTGCTGTGCTTGGAAGTTGGAACCCCTCATTTTTGTGCACTTCTTCAAGGAAAGACAAGAGTTATTGAATTTGAGTCTTCCAATATTTTGCAGGAAACTTTGCAGGAAACTTGTCGATTGCATTTAGGACGCCTCCTGTTAGCCCCCCTCAGCATGATTATCTCACAGGATTGCGCCGAGTGTGTTCTATGGAGTTCAAGTCACATCCTACTAATTCACCTGAGGGTTTAGCTGATCCCCTTTTAAGCTCTGCTGCGGCTCCCAGTAATGCTGAACTACGTATACTTCCCCAGTCAACAATTTACAACTGGAGTTGTGGTCACTTCTCTAAGCCTCTTTTAACTGGTTCTGATGATAATGAAGAAGCCAATGCTAGAAGAGAAGAGAGAGAACAAATTGCACTAGATTGCATTGCTAAGTGCCAGCGTTCCTGTACGTGGCCAGATACATTTGTCTGCATTACATTATTGTTACTGATATTCCTGCTTATCTGTGTTTTTTTAATCTTTTTTATTGTTCACCCTGGGATGGCAGCTTGCAAGATGACAAGCCAAATTGCTAGTTGGGATACAAGGTTTGAGTCGGGTACAAAAGCAGCACTATTGTTGCCATTTTCTCCAATCGTCATCGCAGCTGATGAAAATGAGCAAATAAGGTGAAGTTATTATTGCAATTAAAAATCCGTGCTTGAAATGTGCTGCTGCAGTTGTCCTAAAGTTATTTCTCATGTCAGGGTGTGGAACTACGATGATGCGCTACTGGTGAACTCTTTTCAAAATCATAAGTTGTCTGACAGAGGGCTATCTAAACTCTTGCTTATCAATGAGCTTGATGAGAGCTTGCTTTTAGCTGCCTCAAGTATGCCTCCCTTCTTTATGCTTTTCCTTTTATACTTCTATCGTTGCATTATCTAATTTTCATGTTGCAGGTGATGGAAATGTACGCATGTGGAAAAATTTTACTCAAAAGGGAGGACAAAAACTTGTAACTGCTTTCTCATCGGTTCCGGGTCATCGAGCTGCTGGTCGCAGTATTGTGATTGACTGGCAGCAGCAATCTGGTTATCTGGTAATATTCTCTTTTTTTTTCTCCCAGTAGTTCTGCAATAGTTGTAAGTTGTTCTAATACAGGGACTCACTCCCTTTTGTTGTCCATTAGTATGCATCTGGTGACATGTCTTCCATCTTGGTGTGGGATCTTGACAAGGAACAACTTCTCAGCACCATTCACTCATCTGCTGATAGTGCAATTTCTGCCCTAGTAAGTTCTTTTTGCCATGTACTGTTTGAGTAATTCAAATATTATTCAAGCAGCTTCTTTTTATTATTTGACTATGCTATCTTGCACTTTGTCATTGAGGAAAAAACCATAGATTTGTGATTCTGTGTTTTCTGTTATGCAGTTCATGCTGTATACTTAATGTTCCTGTTTTATATTAATCATTAAGTTACAACATTACGGTGTAACTGCATTTGACTGCTAGGCATTGGTATAATATAATCAAGATTTGTATTTAATTGTTGAATTGACAACAATATTACCTGTGGTAGAAAAGAGTTAGGTACGTTCCCATATGAATTGCTAATAGAGGTAAAATGGAACCGCATTATTCCTTCAAGAAGAATGATGGTGGACATGCTTCCGCCAAGATTCCTAGTAATTGTGTGCAATTCAAATGCCTGAGTTTTTATGAGTGGAAGTGGCTTTTGGTGTTGCTTTCTCTAGGATTATCAATTTGTCTCAAGTAAGTTGATCAATGTGACTGAGGCAAGTATAGGAATTTTCCATAGGATTTGCTCCTGTCATGTCTGAAAATATGAACCTTTTTCTAACCAAAAAAAGTACTGTACTTCTATAATATATTGAAATTTTGTTTCTCAAGAACACATGTATTTTCATTCCATAGGTGTGAAATTAGCCGTTTGAATGCCCATGTATTTGATTTTGCTATTGCAGCAAGCTTTATATTAATCTAGTTTGCATTGTGTGTTCTTGAGCATGATCTTTGCTTGTTTGCTTCTGTTTCAGTCTGCATCTCAGGTCCAGTCTGGACATTTTGCTGCTGGTTTTACTGATGGTTCTATCAGGATATTTGATGTTCGCTCTCCTGATAGGTAAGTATGGTAGTATCTACATCCTATCATCCTATGGCCTTGTGCCATCTGATGCATACCATGCATATGTTATAGGCGGTATGCAATGTCCTGCTTCCTCTTTTAAGTTAAATATTTTTTAACTCAGAATATTCTTCCTATACTATAGGCTCATCTATATGGCGAGGCCACATGCCCCAAGAACAGAAAAGGTTGTGGGCATAGGGTTTCAGCCTGGGTTTGATCCGTATAAGGTAAATACTGCCACTTCTTTGCATTGCTTTTTTTTTTGTAGAAATAACAGTTGGTTTGCTTAAGCTTTACAATGCTCTTTTCTCTATGATTTATGTTATGACAGATCGTAAGTGCATCTCAAGCTGGAGACATTCAGTTTCTCGATATTAGAAGGGCAGAAGAACGGCCCTACTTGACTATTGATGCACACAGGGGTTCGCTTACAGCATTAGCTGTCCATCGGCATGCCCCAGTTGTTGCTAGTGGCTCAGCCAAGCAGATGATTAAAGTATTCAGTCTTGATGGAGAGCAGTTGACGTTAATTCGCTACCAGCCGTCCTTTATGGGCCAAAGAATAGGCAGTGTAAACTGCCTTTCTTTCCACCCGAACAAACCACTCTTGGCCGCTGGTGCTGGTGATAATGCTCTTGTCTCTATCTACGCCGAGGAAAATTACAAGTAAGACGAGATCAACATCTCTTGACATGCATCTGCAATGGAAACCAGTAGGCCTTGTGTTTTGGGCCAAGCGATGGGTCCAGGGCTCCAGGCCATGGTCCAGCTACAAGATCCAAGATGATGTGAAGCCTGGTCACCGACATGTTGATGGGACCAGGGCTGTCGATGCATATTGCCTGTTGGACGACGAGCGCAGCTTGTAAGATACAGCCAAGATTCATTAGCCTCCTTGCAGAAGGTTTGTGAAACCCTCTACCCTGGTCCTGTCATTGAACTTGGAGGCTCCCCCCCAAATAAATTAATCATACCTAGGTTAGCCAAAATGTAAATAGTATCCTCTCATTCTGGCTGTCCTATCCTTTGCTTAGCCTTGTCAAGTGTACAAAGGTTTGGAGATGCTTGATACCATAAATCAGGTGCTGTAGGGGCTGCTGCTGCCTGGGCAGGTGGGGTTGTGCATATTGGCCCAGGCAGAATAGAATGAACGCACATGTCTCCTGTCGTAACAGATGGATGTTGAATAGATGGATGCATTTGTCCAGCTAATATAGCGGTAGATGGGATTAGTATGGCCTGCATGGATGAATCTTTGTGCTCGAGTCTCTTGTATTGTAATCATGAGATAGATTGTCCATTTGTAAATACAAATCTGTGTTTGTACAGTGTCAGCTATCTGGTCTGGGCCATGTAATTTGTGCGAATGTGTTTCCTTGGGTGTATGTATGTGCATTCTGCAGGTGGAAGGAAGGAAGGAAAGAAGCTTGATCTTGCTTCGAAGCCTGAGGTGGCTAGTGTTTGTGTTGTGGTATCCATCCATGTAACTAGTGCTTCTCTGTGATGATCAGTGGACCCTGGGGAGTGGAGTGATGAAGGGGATGATATTTGCATATCTGAGGAGTGACCATCCATCTGCCTGCACATTGGCATTGGACACATTGTATATTTGTATTGAGAATGAGAATCATGTCTGATAGTATTGGCAATAAAATACGGGCTCCTCCATCCAACTCTGCTGCTGTATTCTCTTGTCTTCCTAGATAGACTACTCTGAGTGTGGGTGGTTGTTCCCCAGTCACTGAGCATGTAAAGCTGGGTTGCAGCGGTGGCGGCGATAGCCCAATGCCCACCCCTCGTGAGAATGGGAATTGATTGCGGGATGAGCGCGACCCAAGCCTCCTCCGGCCATGAACGCCTGCTGGTGACCCTCGCGCGCCACGGCCGCTTCGCCGCCGCCGCCACCCTCTTCTCCACCGCCCGCTGCACGACCCGCGCCCTCAACTCCCTCCTCGCCGCGCTCTGCTCCTCGTCCTCCCCGGCGTTCCTCCGCGTCGCCCCCTCCGTCCTTCTCCGCGCCGCACCGCACGCCGCCCCCGACGCCACCACTTTCCGCATCCTCACGTCCGCGCTCTGCCGCGCCCGGCGTCCCTCCGCCGCCGTGGACCTCCTGCGCTGCATGCCCGCCCTCCTCCTCGACCCTGACTCGCGCCACTGCCGCGCGGTCCTCGCCTCCCTCTGCCAGTGCGCGCCCGCTCCGGACGCGATGGCGTTCCTGGACGACATGCGCCGGTGGGGCGTCTCGCCGGGAAGGTCGGACCACCGCGCCGTCCTCGACGCGCTCCTGCGGGAGGGGATGGCGGCCGAGGCGTACGAGGTCGTGGCGAAGCAGATGGACGCCGACGGGGTGGCCCCGGGGCTCCCGGAGTTCGAGCGGGTGCTCCGCGCCTTCCGCGAGAACGGATCGTTCGACGCCGTCGACGAGGCGTTCGACGAAATGCTCCTGCGGGGGCTCGTGCCGGGCCCGCGCGTCTACGATGCCTACATCGGCGCGCTGTGCGACAGGGGCGACCTGGCCGGCGCGCGCCGGATGCTAGGGTGCATGGAGCGCGCGGGGTGCCCGCCCGGCGTCACCACGTTCGGCGTCGTGGTCGCCGGGGCGTGGCAGCGGGGGACGTGCACGCGGCGAGGGAGGTGGCGCGGGAGGCCATCAGGCGGGGCCTGCGATGGGATGCGCCGGCGCTGTCGGAGCTAGTTGGCGCGCTGCGTGGCGGCGGCCATCTCGCTCTGGCGCGGGGGCTGCTGCTGGACATCTTGCGTGACAGCTGCGCTGCCCACTTGGATGCGTCGGCTTTTGAACAGCTCATGGGAGAAGGAGCTTTGCGCGACGAGGCTCCGCGCTCCGAGGCCGCCGTAGTGGTCGGCGAGACGCCGGCGTCATTGCAGCCGGCCGCCGAGCCGCCGGGCAACGAAGCTTGTACTCCACTGTGATATCTGCAATTGTTCCTAGCAATTGAGTGGCAACATGAACTTGCCCGTGCGTTTTGCAAACCATATGATATGCTACGCCGTCACCACCACCTCACCGGCGGTGGCTTTCTGTTCAGGCCTCCCTGCCTACACTACACATCCCGCGAGATGCCGCTCCGTCGATCACCGATTGGTGGGCGCCACCAATCGGTGGGACCAGCTTGCCATTGAGAGAAAACACGAATCGCTACCCTGTAAAAAATGCTAGGGCCACGCTGCACCAACCCCGAGAAACGCAAACGCCACACAGAACCTCCCCACCCCTCCCTCACTCTTCGCTTCGAGCCGGCGGCGGGGTGAGCAATGGACGGCGGAGGCGCGGCGCCGCCCGATGCCGCCACAAACATCTCCCCTGCGCCCCTCGTCGTGGCCGCCCTCGCCGGAATCAGTAAGTTTCCCCAATCCTTCCCCCCTTCCCTTCTCATGAAACCCGTCTGACTATTGCCGATTCGCACAATTTCTTGGATCATCCTTGCTAGACCTATCGGTTGGAACACAGCTTAACCAATTTAAGTAATTTATTTACGACATTAGGTTCTTTCTATTCATTACCTGCCGGACGCTTCCAGAATAGTCCGATTCCAAATCTCTGCTCTTTTTTTCGCCAACATTAGGAATTACAGTACTGCCGTTGTATGCTTGATTCGTCACAGGGGTTGAGAATTGCTACGTATTCAAGAGCCGCCTTCAAGAGTACGCGCAGAAAGCTGGTCTTTCAACCCCAGAATACCATACCCTCAAAGAGGGTCCCTCCCATGAACCAATCTTCAAGTCCACAGTCGTCATTAACAACACCAGATATGACTCCCTGCCTGGATTCTTCAGCCGAAAGGCTGCAGAACAGTCGGCCGCTGAAGTTGCGCTCATGGATTTAGTCAAGTCTGTTCCAGCAACTGAAAACAAAAACATCCCAGCAGTGGTAAGTTAGTCTCTTCTCTTGTGCCCATCTCATGAGAAAAAGATGCTGTTTTCTGCAGATATGATTGATGAAGATTCTAAGTGTATATAAAATCAGCCTCCATACAGAAAATATTTTTGTTCATTGAACTTTAAGGTGTATGTGGATGAGTCTTTCACTTTTTATATGGTACCTATAACATCTATATGCTCCTTTAAATGATTAAATCACATATGTTGAGCCCTAAAGATGTGATTTCTGCACCCTTTTTTTTCTACTCATGTGAAATTATCTGATATCTCCTCTTTATACTTGGCATGGTGAAGCCTCCAGGTAATCTATTCGAAGAATGCTAATAACGCCTGTTGTCCCTTGCTGTTATTAGCTTTTCAAGTAATGTTAAGTAGTTTATCTGTGGAATGTAGTACGGCACCTCAGTACAATCATGAAAATATGTTTTAGGTTTCATGGCATTTCCCAAATTCAGCAGCGTTCTTTTGTCAGATCATTTATTTATAATTGTTGCAGCTCTCGGTTATGCTAAGGAATACAGTCGGGAAATAGTTATAAAGATGCTTGCAAACTTGTTCTGCCCAGTTTATGATCCATGAGTCGTGCATAGCTCACAGTATGGTTTTAAATTTTGTTACCATGTCTGAAGGCACTCTTTAGAGAATCTGAAGATCCTTCAGTTCTTAGGGATTGCAGTGATTAAATTAGCATAGCAGTGCAGTATCTCTTGATTGACATGTTTCTTTGATACATCTTACTATGCTTCGCAGCAAGAAACTGGCCTGTGCAAGAATCTTCTTCAGGAGTATGCTCAGAAGATGAATTACGCCATTCCATCTTATATTTGCACTAAACAAGCTTCAGGCGTAGCTCCTTTCATATGCACTGTTGAGATTGGTGGCATACAATACATTGGCGCTGCAGCTAGAACAAAAAAGGAGGCAGAGATAAAAGCTGCCCGAACTGCTCTTCTTGCAATCCAGGGTAATTTGCTTAATATTCAATCCTGGGGCATCCATTGTGCAAATATTATCCCTCCTTTATTGCTCTGGCTTGGATACTGTGTCATAAATGGGCAGTGTTTGCTGCAGGTCAATCAGAAGGTTGTGCAAATGGTGCCACAAAGTACATTGTTGTTCCCGGACAAAGGCAAGTTAAGGAGACACATAAAAAGCCAAGTGAAACCCCCAAATCACTTAAAGTCAAGAAAAGTGGCGGCAAAAACAAATGGAACAAGCGGAAATTCATGAGGAAGACCGACCAAATTGTTGATGCTGAAAACGATGGAGCTAGGGAGGTCGGGGATGTTCACGATTCTGATGTCCTAATGCTGACAACAATACCAGAGGAAGCTAGAAGAGTGGGACAAGAGCTTCTTAGAGATTCGGCAATGCTGCAACCTGATAAGGAAGCTAGAAGTGTATCTAGAGACACTGCAATGGTTCAATCTAACAAGGAAGTTGTGATGCTGCAATCTGATGAGGAAGCTAGGATAATAGAACTGGAGCCACCCAGAGATCCTGC
Source organism: Alloteropsis semialata (assembly GCA_004135705.1). Lineage (NCBI taxonomy): Eukaryota > Viridiplantae > Streptophyta > Magnoliopsida > Poales > Poaceae > Alloteropsis > Alloteropsis semialata. The sequence continues at coordinate 1,425,947 of CM014277.1, read as the reverse complement.
AATGGTCCAATCTAATCAGGACGCTAGAAGTATAGAACAGGAGCCACTCAGTAGTGCTGAAGTGGTGAAGCCTAACATGGAACCTAGAACTATAGAGGAGGTGTCAGCGAGCGCCTACGTAGCATTGCAAGCCTATGTAGCAGTGCAATTTAATAGGGACGCTACAGATGTGGAGGAGCCAACAAGCATTACTGATGATGCAGCGTGAGGAAACAGAAACCACAAAGCAACAAGCACATCAAAGTGGCGAATTGGTGCAACCTAACTAGAGATGTATTTTTGGAGAACAGCAAACCTGTTCGTCACAAGAAGACCAAAATATAGGATGCATTCATTGCTGGAGGCAAATAACTCAATGTGATATATATGAGCATAAAATAAATTGTGGTGGTCGACTCCAGTTGTAAGGGCCTTCCCATATTAATAGTGTATCAACACGCAAAAATCTGGGTGCTCCAGCTTAGAGAGTTCAGTGGAAAAAATAGATGGGAGGAGCATGTGAACCAATGTAGTTAGCTTATGTTTACCATCACTAGCTGATTGTATTCCTGATGAACTATGTGAACCGAGGTAATTGGTTTATGGTCAGTTTTTTCCCTGTCATATTTGAACGGTTGAATTGCATGATCTGGTTACTGAATCATTCATCATTTGAATTTCTCTCATCTCAAATTATGATTGCACACAAAACCAGTATCCTTTCTGCATTTGCGGTGCATTATGCACCAGATGCCCGAACAGCAGCTGATCTAACATATTTTCAAGAGTATTTGTGTGTGGCTGTCTGCTATCAAAATTCCCGGCAAAAAAAAAAATGTGTTCACTATTCACATTCACTGCAATACACAATGCTGTTGCCCCTAACCTGTTTTCAGCACCAATTACCACACTTGCTATGCGCGACATCTCTAATGGTTAAATCTCTACACTGCTGTAACCTTGCACCTTCTGCACTAGATTCTCAGACATCCTCCTCCTGGTGTCCTCTGCAGCCTGCCAGTCTCCATCTTCAGCATAGACATGCGATAGTGACACATAAGCGCCATCACTGCTCGGCGCTATTCTCAGGATCTGCTCAGCAGCAAGCACACCGAGTTCTTTGTTCCCGTGGATCCGGCAACCATTCATCAGTGACTTCCAAACCGCAGGCCAGGGCTGGAAGGGCATTGCCTCCATGACGCCTTTGGCCTCGTCAAGGAGTCCTTTTCGCGCCAGAAGATCGACCAGGCAGGCATAGTTGGCCCTTGCTGGATTCATGTCGTGAGCAAACATCATGGAACTGAACAGAAGCTTCCCTTGCTCGACTAGCCCAAGATGGTTGCACGCTGAGATGACGGCAACAAATGTCGCTGGTGTTGGAGCCAATTGAAGTTGTGTCATCTCTTGGTAGAGGCTGATGATTTCGTGGATCTGACCATGGTTGGCATAAGCGGTCAGCATGGTGTTGTACAGTATGGTGTCTTCAGTAGAGGATGAAACATCAGAGAAAGCCCTCTCTGCAGCAGTTATATCACCGCATTTTGCGTAGGCGTCAACCAAAGCGCTTGCAACACAAAAGTGCTTGCTGTGTCCAGTCCTGGCAACAAGCGAATGGACGCATCTGCACTGCCTGATTAATGCGGCGTTTGCGCAGGCGTTCAAAATGGTAGACAGGATGAACTCATCAAGCTTCTCTGTGCAGTCACTTCTGAACAAGTTGAAAAGGAGACCGACCTCATTGGTCAGGCCATGCTTTAGGAATGCAGACATGGTGACTCCCCATAACACCGCATCCACCTTTCCAGCGTCCTCAATGACTTTCAGTGAACTCTGAACTGAGCCAAGGGCTGCCTTTGCTTTGATTAGTGAAGCTGATACAAACTGACATGAAGCAAATCCATGTTTCAGAACAGTTGCGTGGATCTGTTCATGGTTCCTTGCATCATGAGCTTGTTGGAAGGCACATAAAACAGCTGGAAAGGTGAACTCATCCGGTCTTGCTCCGAAGCAGATCAAGCTGCGGAAGAGCCTGATTACATCTTCGGAACAACCTGGCAGAGCAAAGCCCGCAATCATCTCATTCCATGTTGCAACATTTCTGGCACTGAGGTTACAGAAGAAGCCATAAGCACAATTGAGCAGGCCACATCTAGACAGCATGTTGATTGCTGCATTTGCTACAAGAACATTGTCAGAGTAGCCATGAACGTAGGCAAGTCCAAAGATCTGAATACCAAGGGAAGTGTTCTCTTTAGCACCACTCAGCCTGAGCATGACAGAGAAGGTAACTTGGTTGGGCTTACAACCATATCGTGACATGTCAATGAAGCAGTCTGCAGCCACCTTGTCATCCTCATCATGCAAGAGTCCGGATATCATTGTGTTCCAAGAAACTGTATCCTTTCGCAGAATCTTGCCAAAGGTAGCCATGGCAGTTTCCTTCAGTCCAGCTCTGAAATACATATCAACAAGCGAGTTCATCACTGAAGTATCAGACCCGAGCATGTTCTGGATGACAAGACCATGAAGCTGCTGCCCAAATTTCAAGTCGCAAGTGATTGAAGAAGCCTTTACAGCAGAAATGTAGGTGAAAACATCAGGTGCTATTCTACGCCGATGCATCTGAACCGCTGTCCTCATCGCATCAAACCCACGGCCATTGGAGATGTAACTCTCCAGCATTGCATTCCAGCATGCCAAGTCTTTGAAAAATATGGTTGCAAACACTTGCTCCGCAGAAGCGACATACCCGTGTTTAGCATACATTAGCATCAACGAGCTCCCCACGTAACGATTGGCGTCCAGGCCAGCTTTGACGGCGAGGCCATGAAGGGAAAGGCCGAGCTTCACATTGGCCTCAGCGGACTGACAACAAGCACTGAGCGTGCTAGCGACAGCAAACTCGTTCGGGCAGAACCCAGTCCTGACCATGGAGACAAACAGGCTGAGACCCAGCTCAGGCGCGCCGCTTCGCGCAGAGCCCGACACCATGGCGGTCCAGGAGACGAGGTTCCGGCGCGGCATTTCGTCGAACACGTCGAGCGCGCTGGAAAGGTTCCCGCGCCTGGAGTAGAAGATGAGGAGGTGGTTCATGGTGAAGGTGTCGGCGGACACGCCGAGCTTTATGGTGGACGCGTGGAGCCGCGGCCCCGTGGATGGTGAGGCTGTGGTGGAAGGCGAGGCGGCGACGGAGAGGTCATTGGCAATGGCGAAGGGGTCCAGGGCGGGAATAATGGTTGTTGTGTAGGTGGCGAGTGTGGAGAAGGTGTTGGGATTTTTGGCGATGGAGGCAGTGGCAGGCTGGAGGAACATCCATGCTCCTACGGCTCGTGCAGGTTTGATGGAGGAAGGCTTTGCCCGGAGCATCATCGCCGTAGCACCGAGGTTATCGTCACGACGCCATTCCGGAATCGATCGGCCATTTTCTGATTCCGCTCAGGCAGGCCGCCGCCGTGCGCAGGGCAGTCGCCGACTGATCTTGGTCTGCTGGATCTGGATTGGCGGTCGTCCTCCTCGCGCATGTGGAGCTGGGAGGCCATGGATAGTGGCTCTGGAGCTCATATCTCGTTGGACTTGCCTTGTTGGAAAATGACCGACCACCCTCCCCGGAGAAAGAGTCGTACCAGCACCCAAATTTGACCGGGCATTCTTAAAGACGAGACAGACGGCCAAGATTGAGGGATTCCGTCCCAACCCCAACAAAACCAAACATGCCGATGCCGAGCCTCCTCCACCTTTTGCAGTGTCTCGCCATGGTCCTTGCCGTTGCAAGCTTTAACGAAGATGCTCAAGCCACCGCCGCCCTGCTCTCCCCCATTCTTCTCAACCACCGACCTTCCACGCCACCGCTCGCCGAGCACCTCCTCCTCGACGTGTCGCAACGGCACCCGCAATCTTGCCTCGGGGAACTCCCCACCTTCTGCCGCCGGAAAGCCCACCACGACGACGGCCGCATCGACTGGGCCTCCGCTCGCCGGGTCTGCAAACAATGGATCACCAACCCCATGAACATCGCGCTGCTGCTCTGGCTCCTGTGCGTCGGCGTCTCCGGCGCCATGTTCGTGCTGCTCCTCCTCGGCCTGCTCGACGGGGCGTTCCCGGCGCCGGCGGAAAGGAACCGCTGGATCGAGATCAACAACCAGGTCCTCAACGCGCTCTTCACGCTCATGAGCCTCTACCAGCACCCCGCGCTCTGCCACCACCTCTTCCTCCTCTGCCGCTGGCGACCCCGCGACGCCGCCGAGCTCCGCGCCGCCTACTGCAAGGGCGCAGCGCCGCGCCCCGGCGAGCGCGTGCACTTGGCCGTCGTCGTGGCGCTGCTGCATCTCACCGTGGTCTGCCAGTACGTGCTCTGCGGCCTCTACTGGGGGTACCCCAAGAGCACCAGACCCGAGCTCGCCGAGGACGGCTTCTTCGTGCTCGGCGTCGTCGCGCCGGTCGTCGCCGCCGTGTACACCGTGTGCAGTCCGCTGGGAAAAGACGACGGCCAGTGCCACGAGCTATCCTTTTACGACACGGTGGGTTGTTCGGAGACAAAACTAGCTGGGCACGTGGTCGTGGAACCCGAATGGTCCGGCGGCATGTTTGACTGCGGCGGCGACACGTCGTCGACCTGGTGCCTCTCCCTGTCGTGCACCTTCTGCGTCTTCGGGTGGAACATGGAGAGGCTGGGTTTCGGCAACGCGTACGTGCACGCCGTCACGTTCGCGCTGCTGTGCTTCGCGCCGCTCTGGATTTTGGGCGTCTCGGCGCTGCACATCCACGACTACGTCATCGGCGACATGGTCGGCGGCGCCGGCGTGCTGCTCTGCGCCGGCGGGCTGCTCTACGGCGGCTACTGGAGGATCCAGATGCGGAGAAGATTTGGCCTTCCGGGGAGCAGGGCGTGCTGTGGCTCCAAGTCCCTGACGGACTACGCGCGGTGGCTTTTTTGCTGGCCGTGCGCACTGGCGCAGGAGGTGCGCACGGCGAACCTCTACCACGTCGACGGCGAGGTCTTCTACTCGAAGGTTGTTGACGTTGATCGTGCGGACGGCAGGAAGCCGTTGCTCGCAGTATCCAATGATCGTGACGTTTTCAGGGCAACAGACACGGTTGCAGTGTCCCACGCGTCACCGCCGAACGGTCATGTGGTTGTTGTTCATGACGAAACGATGAAGGCTCCACGGGTTCAGGTCGTGGTCGTGCAAGTGGAAGACGAATGCAGTGATGTTCTTCATGGCGAGTTGAGCAATTGTTCTATCCCGACATCGGCGACCGTGAGGGAGGAAGATGCATCTCTGTTGGAGTCGAACCGAGCAATGGCAGAAGATGCTGACCATGTTATGTCTTCTTCTTCTGATGGAAGTTGGAGAGTGGAGAAGGTGAAGAAACTGATCAATATGGTCACCCTGCTGTCTCTGCTCATTCTTTTGTACACACGAGGAATTATTCTTTAGAGTTTAGAGAAATTGGACATATATGATGTGCACCATATGCTGTAGATTAGATCTGTCCTCTTTCTCAACTTCTTTTGGTGAAAACAGGAAGCCATTTTGACAACCTCTTCTGTCTGTTTCAGTTTAGTCAGTGCATGCGTATCCTTGTGTTTCAGAAACTAATTTGCAAACGGCGCAACAATATGAACTGTATGTCTGAAAAAGAAAAGAAATGAAGGCCAGCTGTAAATAGCAATAAATTGTACTATTCTTATGTTGACCGTTTTGTGACAACGTTGAAACGGCAAGGTACAAAAGGGAATTATCAGGTCAAATAATCAGCCTCAATTTTTCTTCTTCAATATTTATAAACCTCTCAAGAACATAGCAGAAATGAAATAGACTTGAGTGTATCTATGCAGAAACACCAGTTTATCAGATGCCGTTTATTTTTTCGAACCTATGGATTCTGATTATTAATGTATGAGTTGTTGTTTGTGTCTAAATCTGAAGACCATGATTATTACTGTATGTGTTGTTGTTTGTTTCTAAATCTGAAGACCATCAAAGTAAACGGCATCCTGAACAGGGCAAGTCCTACATGGTGTGCTGAAAGCATCTACTATATGTTTCTTTTTTCCTTATTTTCTTTTGGCGTCCTGATTACTTGTTGTCAAACTCTTTTTTGGCGTACCGAGCAGCTTCTAGTAGCAATCCGCAGCATTCATGTGGAACCACAAGACCAATTGCCTCTCTCCCATATATTTGGACGCAGTTTACTCCAGTCTGAATGGCCGTCCAGTGCAGCCCCAACTGAACATTGTCAGCACGCCAAAGTTGATTGACTGATATCATGTGTGTACGAATGTTACTCGAGACTGGATTGAATTGGTCCATTATTCACTGTGCCTGCCCGTCTTGACTTTTCAGTCCTATTCTCTGCTGAAACCTTCTGACCATTTCAAGCACCTGCAACAAGACCAGGACTTCAGTTTCAGCAGCAAACCTGCCAAATTAGACACCAAGCTAATCGCTTTCGTTGCCGTTAATAGCTATAACCAAATGAAATCAAGCACCGTATAAATATGACTGATGCAGAGAAGATTTGGCCTTCCAGGGAGCAGGGCGTGCTGTGGATCCAAGTCGCTGATGGACTACACGCGGTGGCTCTTCTGCTGGCCGTGCGCGCTGGCGCAGGAGGTGCGCCCGGCGAACCTCTACCACGTCGACGGCGAGGTCCTCTACTCGAAGGTTGCTGACGATGAACATGCGGACAGCAGGAAGCCGTTGCTCGTAATGTTCACGACATTTTCAGGGCGACAGACACGGTTGCAGTGTCTCAGGCATCACCTCCGAATGGTCATCTGGTTGCTGTTGATGACGAAACGATGACGGCTCCACCGGTTCAGGTCGTGGCTGTGCAAGTGGAATACGAATGCAGTGTTGTTCTTCATGGAGAGATGGGGAGTTCTTCTATTCCGACGTCAGCAATGGCCAATGGTGAGAGAGGAAGATGCAGCTCTGTTGGGGTCGAACCGAGCAATGGCAGAAGATGTGATCATGGTATGTCTTCTTCTGATGGAAGCTGGACACCCTGGTGTCTGTGCTCATTCTTTTGTACACAAGGAGAATTATTCTATAAGAGTTTAGAGAAGCAAAAGAAATTGGACTTATATGTTAGCAACTAAGGCAGGAATTGGAGTTTTGGGGAGAGCAGAGAAGAGATCGGAGGCAAGGAGGAGCAGAGCAGGTCCGGCTGCGCGCCGTTCCTTGGTGGAGAAGATGAACAGAGTATTGTGTTTGCAAGTTTGATGCCCCCTCAGGATTCAGCTCGCTCTCTCTCTCTCTCTCTCTCTCTCTCTCTCTCATATACCTACTCGACCTGGGCCGAAGCCTCACATGTATTACAGATCCATTCTGGGCCGGAAACCTTGGAGCTGGGCCGGCAGACTCGCTGGGCCTTCACGCCTGTAACTTCAACTTGAGCAGTCTCTTGCCGGATGAGGAATAGAGGACCTAGTAATCAGCTGAATATTACTTTTTTTTCTTCAGCAGTCAGGCCAGGATACCTGTATACATGCAACTCTTACTTCTCCAGGAGTCAAACAATTTCAAATTTAACTAGATTTATGCAAAATAATATGGAGAAGTTCTGCAAAACGATTTTCAAAACTGTTTTAGCTCCACTAGAGGAGCCACAACCGTTTTCACAGGAGCCACAATCGTGCTAAACACGTCCTAATTATTGTTATGCAGGGTTTATTCCAGTTAGCATTTTGTTTTTATTTTCTGTATCTAATATGACCTGGCATTAGGTGTTCCGCGTGAACATTTAATTGGAATAGTTTTGTTTTTTTTCTTCAAATTGTGTTCGGCAGTAGCAACGCACAAGCCATAACCTTAGTATGTACAAAGCATATAGCCAAATGAAATGGCTATAAGTTGGGTATATGCTAATCCTTGTATGGGGTAGCTATGGGTGTGTTTGGTTGAGCTGTAGCATTTGAAAAAGTAGCTGTAAGCTGTGGGCTGTGAAAAAGTAGCTGTAAGCTGTGGGCTGTGGACTATCCAAAAGCCGTTTGGTGGAACAGCTGTGGCTTTTGGGACTACGTGAGTGAGACGTGAGTGGACAGGAGAAAAAAAGAAAACAAACAGGTACGTAACTTATGAGTGGCAGGTGGGTAATTTCTGGACCCAAAAGTCAGCAAAAGCAAGGGGGTGAGGTGTTTTTGGATTTACACTAGGCAAAAGTTGGCTTTGCCAAAAGCATCTATAGGTTTTTGGCCCCTTTGGTTCAGCTTTTGAATTTTGGAAGCAAAAGTCACGGTCAAAAGCCCAACCAAACGCAGTTGTCAGCCATGGTCCTGGTGCCATGCCGCAGTTTAATATGGTGGTAAGACCCCACCATTTTGTTTCTGGTAGGTTGCCGCCGTTTAAAACAGGTAAAGCCGTTTCAATCGGCGGTATAGGTCTAAACATGCAATTTTTTTGAATAGATATTTATTTTTGAAAAAATCAGAAAATAATAAATAGAAAAATAGAAAAAAGATCGAAGCGAGAGATAGGCAAACGTCGTGCGGCCGCTGGGCCAGGGTGATTGGTTCGTGGATTGATGGGCCTTCTGCGTCGGCCTGGTGGGAGTTGGGATCGACGGGCTATATTTGTAGCTCAATAAACAGAATTTAGCCCCAACACTACATGTGTGTGTATTATTTGAAGTATACTTGATTTTTTAGAGAAGCTTGGGTATTCCTGGGAATACAAGTACATCACGATAGCTCCGCCCGTGCAGATATGACACCCGACCTAATTTGGATATGGTCCAGTAGTGGACTATGAGTGCGGTGTACATATGTTTAGTACCACCTTACTAGTTGAACAAGAGTGGTGCCAACTTATAAGCATTTTTTTTTGTAGCCATAGCACCTTTGGGTTAATCCTTTTATACAAAACGAGAAAGAAAATGTAAGTACGGTGCTATATGTACACGTGCACGCCCCTCAGAAGGATGTATAGTGCAGCTTTGGAGGTCGGGTGGGTCAAGTGTGCGGGCATATGGTGCCGGCACTTGATGTATAGACGTGCGCCCAATACATTTGGTTTGGAACTTTAGTCCATAAATAAACTAAATTTTAGTCTCTTTCCTATAGTACTTGGCCTATCGGGGTCAAGTGTGCGGGCATATGGTGCCGGCACTTTGTACAGACGTGCGCCCAATACATTGGTTTGGAACTTTAGTCTATAAATAAACTAAATTTTAAACTCTTTCCTTTCAGTACTTGGCCTATCGGGGGTGCAGCGGTTCGCCGCTGGCCGCCGACTGCGTGCATCGTTTTCCCTTCAGCAGAGGCTATGGCGTCGATCGATTGGTAGCGCAACATCTTCCTTTTTTTCTGGCGTCCTTCTGGTTGGTCTAGATGATACAGATATAGTAAGAAACGATTTTCACGGGAGCAGGAAGGTCAAGATGATCAATTTGTTTTACGGAATCTCAGTGAACTTCATCAAGGCCAGCAGAGTAGTTCCTTTGGAAACAGTCATAAGCGGGGGCATAGGCAATGACGTGGCAAGAATCAAATTTATTCTGGGAATTAGCTTTTGGGAACTTTTTAGGACTTTATTTTTTTTGACACTCTGACCTGAGATGCTCTTAGGGTCGGGCGGACGGGCGGATTACGGGGGGTATTTTTCTTTTCTTTTTCTGAATTTTCTTTTTTATTATAATTATTAAAATCTGTAGTCAATTCCATAAATCCGTAAGGCTATTTGCAATGGTTGGTTTCATTGAGTTTTATTCTTATTAATTAGTGTGTCATGTACAATTTTGTGATGATACGACACCGTATTTAAGAAGAGAGATGATGATCCAGTTTCATCTAGATGAAACTACCTATACACGAATACCAACTTTTCAAGAGTCTTGAAATTAAATGCGATGTGAGCATATCAAACCTCATCATGAAATTGTATATTGGGGGGAAGCAGTTTCAAACACCATTTCATTTTCTTCTTACTACGCACCCATCTTGAGAGCATCAGTATGAAACCACCCATTGGATTAGTCTAGAAGGTAGGAGGAGTACCTTAGCATTGCCCTTTTATTAACTATTTTTTTTTCTGTGTACTGAGCAGATTCAAGTAGTCTTGACCAGTGTCACAAAGTTCCCCGTACGACCGGGTCGAGGAACGGGTACACGGGACGTGGATCGACATATTTTAAGTTCCCGGTACGAAGGGGATATACTTCTTTGGAACGATGGTTCGATGCTTCGAGACGTGAACCAACTATTTCTCGAGACGATAATCTACAAGGATGTGATATTGGGCTCTCATATAAGTAAAAAATAGAGAGAAAAAACAAGAAAAGAAGAAATAAAAATAAATTTGCTATTGATATATCATTTACATGACCATCTACTCTAATATTATAGGCTCATATGTGAAGAGAAGTAGTTGAGTACCACAACTATTGGGACGAAACGGGAACGATGTACCCCCAACAAATCATGGCTATGTACCACCTTGAACCCGTACCTCGTCCGGGTCGAAAGTTCCCGGTTCAAGGGACGATGGACCGTACCCTGAACCATGTTACTTAGGTCTTGACCCGAATCAATCATGTGGAACAAGAAAACCAATAACCTTTCTCCTAAATATTTGGACGTAGTCCAATATCAATTGTCGTCTTGTGCTGCCTCAACTGAACCTTGTCAGCATGCCAAAGTTGATTCACTGATGCATCCAGTCATCTTCCTGCAAGACTGTTATGGCTGCACATCAGCAATGCATCTATCTACTGGATGTAACATGTGCATTCGAGACTGAATTAAATCAGTCCATTATTCATTGTGCCTGCCTGTCTTGACTTTTGAGTCATATTCTCTTTTTTTAATATAATCAGGAGCTTCTATTAAGGCGATAAGAGCATCTCCAACAGATTGAGAAAACCAATCCCCTTTCTCTACACCTGGTTAAAAGGGCCGTAATAGTTTTTACTTGAGATTGGATATATGTTTGTCTTATGATTCATACTTTATTCCTTTGCATGTCTTGACATGTATTTCTGTATCTTAGTATGATAGATGTGGTCCTGGTGATTATTCTATTTATGCGGATACATTGTAGCGGTGCACATGAACAGACATAGATGTAGTTAAGTGTTGTGGCATGATCCCTTGGCAAGCTTGCTGTAGATCGTGTAATGTTGAGTAGGATCGATGCATTGTTCTTCTAGATGTTCAGAGATTATTGAGCATTTATTTTCAGAGTTATATGAGGTATATCAATGTTGAACACACTACCAATTTGTGGATATATCAAAATTTATGTTTGGTAGTAATAACTTCGTGGCTCTTGTTTCAATGAAGTATTCCTACATTTTTTCAGACATTTTTTACCATTTATCTTCATGATTAAATGAGGTATATTGATGTTGAATGCCTACCAATTGGTGGACATTTGATAACTAATTTGTTTACTAATACTCATATTTTATTTTCCCAATTAACATTTGGAATCTAACATATTTACCAAATGATTCATTGATGTCATATCCTTACAAACTAAACACTTCTTATCTATGCATATTTATTTTTGTTCACCACTTTGAAGTGAAGTGTCATAAAATATGTTCAAAGAATGCTAACCATTTAATATGTTATTTAAGACTGTTATTCATTTATTAGTTATGTACCATAAGTTATTGGATACTTGAGCATTAATCATTCATTCTGGATCTCTCTATATAGAAATGTGCAGCTGAAGCATGGTACACATATGGAGCTATAGCTGTCCTTTGAAGGAGACATTTCTAGTAATATTTGGTCCTAGTATCTTCAACACAGAACTTGTGTATGATGGCCAAAAACTTAATTTTTCAACTCATGGGCCTTGCTTTAGTTTTTATCATGTTTACAACGCAACAAGCTTGGGGTGATCAAGATTGTTATCAGGAGAAAGAATCGGTTGAGAGGACGTGCAAGGAAACCATCTCAATTAATGGCGACTATGTTCCTCCAGATCCCTATTGTCGTCAGCTTGTGGAAGTAGTAGACATGGTATGTATATGTCACAAAGTCAGCAAAAGAGATGAACTTAAAATAAGCATGTGTTTAAGCTTGTTCGCCTTGCTCGTGATTGCGGCAAGCCGTTGCCTATTGGAAGCAAATGTGGAAGTAAGTACCTACTTAAATTATATAAAAAAAACCTATACTTTTATTTTTAGTATCAAGTGAGAATTGTTCAAGATGGTTTAATGTGAGTAATGAAACATGCATTGGACTATGTTTATTAGGTTGGACCGTGCCACCACCACTGTGGCTAGCTCCATTAATGGCATATCCATGAAAGTTCAGGAAGACTGGAAACTTAAGGGATAATAATAGATGCATCAATGTGTGATTGGTAGACTTTCTTGTCTTGTAATCAATGATGCAATTTAAAAAATAATATCGTTTTCACAAAATGTGTTGGACTCATTTACAGTACAGTCCTTTATTAGTCTACTCATGAGACAAATACATGCAAAAACAGAGAGAGAGAGAGAGAGAGAGCATGCACTGTGAGGTTTTATAAAACACATCAACAAAATAATTAGGGATAATTGGATATATCATCGCAAATATCCAACTTCGGAGATAGACCATCGCAATTTATATATTTGTAACCATTCCATTACAAATCTTATGTCGTCGGAACTATGCCATTAATACATGAAAGCCCCATGTTAGTGATGGGCCAAGTTGTGCAAAAGTGACTTAAGAACCAAATATCACCGTCAACATTCTCTGGAAATAAAGAAGAACTAACACTCCTTACATGCATACTTTATTATAATAATATAATTCCACTTATTTTTGGAGATTATTAGAATGTAGGGAGTTAATTATGCAAAGAAGAAAACCACACTCTAGAACACACTAATTGAATGGCCCACAAACCGACCCAAATTGACCCAATCCACCGGGAACCACCTCGTCCCGGCCTGAGAAACCACAGGATAATGAGCCAACCAAACGTGGTGGCCAGTAGGCCCAATGGGGTACCGCCTCCTCCAAGCCAGTTAGGGCATATTTCCCGGATATTTGTGTGCAAAACCGCCTCCTAGCACCTAAGCCTCTCGCCCTCTTTTTCATTCTCTAATCCTTAGGTTATTGAAGTTAGGCTTAGATAGCTCTAATCTTTAGTCCCCAAGTCCCCTTGGAGAGCTAGGTATAGCTCTTGATATCTCTTTCTCTCTTTTGTAAGACTTTATGTCAGTAATGGAATATTCTTCTTTATCTATGCTAGTTTTGGTTCATAATTCTGCTATGCTTGCTATATGTTCTATATAGTTTTGGTTCATAAATTCTGCTATGCTTGCTATATGTTCTATATAGTTTTGGTTCATAAATTCTGCTATGCTTGCTATATGTTCTATATTGAGCTTGTATGTATATAGGAAAATGGATTGAAGGTACTTTGTTGCATGTATGAGATTTTTGGCTATAACATATATATGTCTTTCAATTCTGCACATCTTATCCTTTGATTTCATTATCTTTGTCATGAAGCAAAGAGTTTTGTCGGATATCAATATCCGACCCTCTCACCGACGGGTGGGACCACGCAATTTTAGGAAGAAGATAGGCATAAGAAAGCCCGAAGAACATCAGATTAGGGGAAGATCGGTTTTCCCCTGACTCGGCCGACCCTCGTCCGCCTCGGCCGACTCCCGTCCGCCTCGGCCGACCCTCGTCCGCCTCGGCCGACTCCCGTCCGCCTCGGCCGACCCCCGTCCGCCTTGGCCGACCCACTCCTGTCACTATCTCGCCCGACCTCTTTTCGTCTCGCCCGAGTCGGCTTGGGCCCGAGACGAAGTGGAGCGTCCGGAAGACCCGGCGTAAGGATGTGTCACCATACGCCCAAGCCATTTCCCATCGGAGGCCGCCCGACGAGTCTCCGGTTCGCCCGAGGGGTTCTCCGCTCCCGAGTGGTCTCCAGCTCCTCGGGTAAAACTACCCGGCCACGCCCCGTCCCGTCCGGCGCCGTACCCACTTGGTACCTGCCGCGTCAGAACATCATGGGCGTCTGCCCTATGCTACGGCAGCCACAGTGGCGCCCGTCTCGTCCCAACAGGAGCGCTACAGTCTGGAGAGGAATGCATGCGCTCCACCAGGCGTCCAAGTACGACCCCAGGCGTCCTCGGGCGACACCTGGAACCCTAGCAGGACACCTGGAGCGCCCGAGGACCTCGAGCAAGTCAACCACGACCCGGGAACCTCCCGGGAGCTTACCCAGGAAGACATCGACTCCAACCACTTGGGATGTACGACTCCGGGTCCGGCGGGACGCCCACTTCGTCAACACCTGCTCCCTGTACGGCTCGGCGAGCGGCGCTGGTTGAAGCTCTCGGGGGCAGTAACTCCCCTTGTAATTTTCTTCTTTTTACCCCCCGCTCCCTTCTCCCCTTGAGGCTATAAAAGGGGACAAGGGGACATCGGGCGGGGGGGCGCTCTCCTTCGGACACTGGTAGAACACACTCACTCGCACCGCTCAGGGACTTGGGATCTTCTCCCTCTCCCGACTAGTTTGTACACCCCCACTACGGACTAGGACGACGAAGAAGAACACACGACACACACGTACCCGAACACCCACGCTTAGACGCACTCAGAGACTTGGGAGCCCCTCCCTCTCTCGACCGCTTGTAACCCCTACTACGAGCAACGCGAGTAACACGAGCAGCCCCGAACTGGACGTAGGGTATTACTCTCCGGAGGCCCGAACCAGTATAATCCCTTGTGTCCTCTCGCGAACCATCCAGAGCCCAAACGCGCAATACACTAATTTACTTGTTGGTTATTTCGCACACCGACAGTTGGCGCGCCAGGTAGGGGCCTTTGCGTGTTTCGGCGATCACCAGGCTCTGGATGGCCACCCACGGATCGAGCTGGACTCCTGGGACGCAGCTGCGTCTTGGGAGTTTGGATTTCATCATCACCGACGCTGGGGACTTGGAGAGAGTCGCTCTAACCCCCCCGGTCGACACTGTTGATGCTGACATCGCGACCGCCACCGAGGCCCTCGCGGACATCGGCATCAACGCCCCTGGCGACGAAGCCGGCAACCCCCGCTCGAGGGCCAACGAGGCCCCACCGCGGGAGCAGCACGAGATCTTCCGGGGGCCTCGACCCACGCAGGAAGACGTGCGCTGTACCAGGTTCGCCCTGGCAAACGTCGCTACTCAGCTTCTGGGAGGAGCCCCTCTCCCCCCGGAGATGCTGAACTACATCCCACCGTATGCGGTTCCATACGGTCTGCGCAACGCGGCTGAAGTCGTGTCCCGCCTGGCGACACGCCTCCTGAGCCCCACCCCGGCGGACAGCGAGTTCGTCGGGGTGATCGATCATGTCTCCGAATCGGTTTTCGACCTGCTGGACGATCCCGTTTCGGAGACGTCCGATACGCAGCTCGTCGGAGAAAGCCACCACCCCTCCCGGGAATGCTTCATGGCGGACCCTCCCGACGGGGAAGGGGGAGAAGCGAGTGAAAGCGGCTCGGGGCCAGCGGGCCCTGACGACGATCACCCCGTGGCCGACGCGCCCGTTGCTCCCGCTCCGGTTGCAGCCCAAGCCGCGGCAGCGGCAGGACAGCCAGCCCCGCCACGAGCGGCTACACCGCCACGACGCTCCCAAGCCGACGACGTCCGGCAGCGCCGGGAGGAGCTCCAACAGGCTCGCCGCCGGCTGGAGCAGGAGCGGGTGCGGATCGAGCAAG
>CM014277.1:1376485-1407390 GCA_004135705.1 Alloteropsis semialata | reverse complement strand
GAATCTATTAAGCCTAATTAATCCGTCATTAGAGATTATTTACTGTAGCACAACGTTGTCTAATCATGGTCTAATTAGGCTCATTAGATTCGTCTCGTGAAGTTACCCGGGGGTTATGGAATGGGTTTTGTCATTAATCCACGTTTAATACCCTTAATTAGTGTCCTAACATTTGATGTGACGGGTGAATAGTGAAAAGTTTGAAAAGTTGATGCAACTAAACATGGCATTGTCTTTGTATTTCTCAAAGAAAAACTGGAATATAGAAGTGATCACGAATTGTTGTATCTTCCAGCAACTGCAATCATTACTGAAGCATTAAATTGAAGGAATGATTGTGTTAAGGGGGACCATGAACGAATTGTTAATCAATCAGCCCTGATGTGGTCGAGAAGTCAAACAATCAAACATTAACTCAAATGCAGGGAGAACACAAACCTTTGCCAAAGATTGGAGGACCTCTTTGACAGTCTCTTGTTTTTGGCACAAATCTGAAAAATCACTATATGTGATTCCTTGTTTTGAGGCCCAGCCTTTCAGCTCACTGTGTGCAGCTACAACAAGGGCGACACAGTAGTTGTGGAAGGGGTCAGCATGGATCATGATCTGGTCAACATATGGGCACACACTCAAAGCTGCCTCCACCTGTGGTTGTATCGTTAGTTTAAAAGAGCTGACATTGATATATTTGATCAGAAAAAGGGAAGTTTGCCAACCTTTCCTAGAGATACATATTCACCATGTTGAAGCTTGACGATGTCCTTCTTACGGTCAATGATTTCAATACAGCCATCTGGGTGCAAGCGCCCAATGTCACCAGAGTAGAACCACCGCATGCCTCTTTCATCATCCTATATAAGATGCATAGTGTTAAACAAAAAGTTACCACAATATACTCTTTTCTGGGTACTGGGTATTATTGGAAACATACCTTGTAGACTTCATTTGTTTTTGCTTCATTTTTGAAGTAGCCTTTAGTTACATTTGGACCTCCAATAACTATTTCACCACGAGGCATTGGTGAATCAGTTGTTAAGTATCCACCTTCAGCCCAGTCTATCAACTATCATGTGTGAAAATGATTGCCTTTATGTTAGGAAAAATTGAAACCGAAGGAAAGGGAGAATAAAATGACTAGTATGAAACACAAAATGAAAGGAGAAAGACATAAAACAAGTAGGCAAGCAAAAAAATTAATTGTTAGCACATAGGTTATTTTCATTTAATAGCTTCTGTTTTTAACTTTGCACTCCAAACATTCTGGCACATGAGCCTATCAGCGATCTTTATTTTGACATATACAAAATCATATTGCATTTATGGAAAATCTTCCAAACATGAATCACCAGATAACTAAGATGACGATCTATAATCAACTGTACCAGTATGCATGAAAATGTAGTTGTTGCCACAGGTTATGGATCTTAGCCAAATTAACGTATGACCAGGGAGAAAAAGCAATTTTTCTATATACCTTAATGTACGAACAAGGCAGAGGAGGACCAACACGGCCTACAGACGTTTCATCATACTCTGAAAATGTCCCACCAGCACAAGTTTCAGTCAGTCCATATCCTTGCGATATTGGAGCCCTGCAGTAGCGTAACTTATGCTGTAAATATTGATGAAACAATCATGTATTCATGCACAAGCTATTGACTAGAAATTTTTTTCACTTTAGTTTGGGAAAGTGGACAACAGATGCAATTGGCATTAACAACAAAAATTGAGAATGACAAAATAAAAGGAAGACTTGGATCTCACCCAAGACATATATTGATAAATCTCTGAGTGTCCCCTGACAAAGGTGCTCCCCCTGCAAGGATAAAGCGAATTCTTCCTCCCAAGATTGCACGAACCTTCTGAAAGACAAGCATATCCCACAAGAACTTCTCTAGACCCCACGCGCCCAACCAGCTTCCATTAACAGCAGCTAGACAGCGGCTGTAGGCGATATCAAATAATTTCTTTGCTAACCCACCCTTTGCATCTACCTGAATTCATGTCGGTATAAGAAAACAGAACGGCGAGATAATATGAAAGAGAATGAAAAACAATGTAAAGAGTATTTACATTTTTTCGTACACCGTCACGAACACGATCAAGTATAGCAGGTACGGCAGTCATTAGTGTTGGCTTCAGTACGGAAGCATCACCTTGGGTCCCCTTTTTAATTTTATTGGATGCATCAGTCAGGGTCAAAGGTGATCCATATCCTATTGAAGCCCCAACACCAGTTATGATTGCCTAAACATCCAATTTGCACTGACTGAATTAGTGTAGAAAACAACAATGTGGAATAGACCAGCATGTCAAGCCAATGCTTACCTCAGCTGCCAATTCAAGGATATGTGCTAGCGGGAGGTATGCCAAGTACACATCCTTCTTGCCAAGATCAGGCACAATGGTCATAACAGCTGAAACTACAGCCAAGACATTGCGGTGGCTCATCATGACTCCCTGTGAGAAAAATTATAAAAACAAGAATGTGCCTCAATAAGAAGTTGTAGAGTAGATTATCACATGAAAAACAAGCATTAATAAAGTTTACACATCCTGAAGTGATCTACAATGAGCACTAGAAAGAGAAAAATATTTCATATCTGCTGCAGAATCAAAATAAAATGTTGAAATGCTAGGATCTGAACATACCTTAGGCATTCCTGTGCTGCCACTTGTATACATAACCACTGCAGTATCTGATGGCAGAGGTAAGTTTGCTGCAACAGGTCTTTCCAGTCCTAAGCTCTCTACCTCCTCAAATGACTTAACAGTCCAGCTAGTGCATTTCTCAGCCAAGGATACTTCAGTTGAGACACCTTCCTCATTAATGTAGATGACATGTTTCACAGTGTCAAGTTGCCCACTTATATCAATCAGCTTTTTCAGTTCTTTCCGTCCGCACACAACAGTAGTTACCTCAGTCTAAGAAGTCAAACAAGAATAAGATTAGCTGAAAGTACAGCATTACCCCATCTAATAGGTATGACATCATAAATACTTAAGGAATAATGTTTGAAATGAATGCCAGTATTTGATGAAATAAGAAGAGAGAATGATGTGGCTAATAACAAAAATGAAAATCAATTGTGTCGGGATATCTATAACTGTATAAGGGCTTGAGCATGGTATAAACAAGGACTTCGAATACATCGACAACATGGAATGAAGTAACCAACCTCATTTAGTGAGTGACATAGCGCTTCCTCACCCAAAGAGGCATAGATTGTGACAACTGTAATGTTTTGTCTGAAGCACGCCTTGCAAAGAGAGGGAAAAAGATTAATGATGCAGCAAATGATTTGCAGAGCTAATATTTTAATGCAATGTAAATAACATAAGTAAAATGTGGTGGCAAAATTCATTTCAACATAAAAACATATGCAAAACAGCATAGTTGATTTCTACATGTGGCAATATCATTGGAGGAAACCGATTATAACATGTTAAATGCTCATATCGTTTATCTTCACTGCTCATCCTCAAGAAGGAAGATGGCCCCCACTGCTTCCTCGCCAGCCGCGTGGCTCGTAGCGATGTCAAGCAGCTCCTTCGCGGTGCGGGGACTCTTCCGCCCGAGCTTGTGGACGAGGGATTTGCACGTCGTCCCTGTGACGAACGCTCCGATGACATCGGCGTCAGCGAGGTTGGGGAGTTCGTTGCACTGCCGGGAGAAACGCCTGATGTACTCCCGGAGCGTCTCCCCCTGCTTCTGCCTGCAGCTCCTGAGATCCCATGGGTTTCCGGGGCGATTATAGGTCGCCTGGAAGTTCCCCACGAAGACCTCCCTCAGGTCGGACCAGCTGCCGATTTGTCCGGCGGGGACATGTTGGAGCCAGGCCCGCGCCGAGTCGGCCAGATGGAGCGGCAAGTTGTGGATGATAAAGTCATCATCGTCGGCCCCTCCGGCTCTGCAGGCGAGTCGGTAATCCTCGAGCCAGAGCTCGGGGTCGGTTTCCCCGTCGTACCTCGGGAAGTTCGACGGGGCTCTAAAGTTGGCGGGATGAGGAGCCGCACGGATCCGCGGGCTGAAGGCCCGTGGTCCCGGCGCCTCCGGACTCGGCGTCCTCTCGTCCTCTTCCTCGTCGTCGTACCGGCCGCCTCGTCGGGGAGCGCGCCCTCGCCGTCGCTCGGGCTCGCCCGCGGGGGGTCGTCGCCGGCGGGCGTTCAGTATGCTCCGAGCATCCTGGATCGGGCCGACCCGCTGTTGGACCGGAGCCGCGTCCCCGGGGGGACGGGGCTGGTGCACCGAGACCCCTTGTTGGGCGCGTCCGCCGTGCCCGCCGGCTGGCTGCCTCGAGGCTTCACGGTGTCCCATCTGCGATGCTCGTCGTCGCGACTGCGAACTCTCGGCCTGCTGCGCCGCGGCTCGCTCCAGTAGCTCGCCGAGTTCTCGCTGTGCCTTGCGGGCCTCCGGGGTCACCGGCGGGGGGAGCCCTCTCACGAGCATGGCTGCTGCGGCTATGTTTTGTCCGGCGTGGGCAAAACACGGGGGCGGGGCGCCGTCATCGTCGACGATTTGGCGTTGCACGTCCCGGGCGCGCTCCCGCGCCGGAACCGCGTCTCTAACCTGCAGGAGCTCGCGCTCGATGCGTTCCCGCTCCTGCTCGACCCGCACCCGTTCCTGCTCCAACCGGCGGCGAGCTTCTTGGAGCTCCTCCCGGCGTTGCCGGGCGTTGTCGGCGTGAGAGTGTCGTGGTGAGGTGGCCGCCCTCCGTGGGGCCGGCTGCCTTGCCACTGCCGCGGCTTGGGCCGCAACCGGAGCGGGAGCAACGGGCGCGTCGGCCACCGGGTGACCGTCTTCAGGGCCCGCCGGCCCCGAGCCGCTCTCACTCGCTTCTCCCACCGCCCCGTCGGGGGTGTCCGCCATGAAACATTCCCGGGAAGGGTGGTGGCTTTCTCCGACGAGCTCAGTGTCGGATGCCTCCGAAACGGGATCGTCCAACAGGTCGAAGACCGACTCGGAGACAGGATCGATCACCCCGACGAACTCGCTGTTCGCCGGGGTGGGGCTCAGGAGGCGTGTCACCAGGCGGGACACGACTTCAGCCGCGTTGCGCAGACCGCATGGGGCCGCATACGGTGGGATGGAGTCCAGCATCCCCGGGGGGAGAGGGGCTCCTCCCACAAGCTGAGCAGCGACGTTCGCCAGGGCGAACCTGACACAGCGCGCGTCTTCCTGCGTGGGCCGTGGCCCCAGGAAGACCTCGAGCTGCTCCCATAGCGGGGCCTCATTGGCCCTCGAACGAGGGTTGCTAGCCTCGTCGCCAGCGGTGTTGATGTCGACGTCCGCGAGGGCCTCGGTGGCGGTCGCGACGTCAGCATCAGCAGTGTTGACCGGGGGCGTGAGAGCGACTCTCTCCAAGTCCCCGGCGTCGGTGATGACGAAATCCAAACTCCCAAGATGCAGCTGCGTCCCAGGAGTCCAGCTCGATCCGCGGGTGGCCATCCGAAGCCTGGTGATCGTCGAAACGCGCAAAGGCCCCTACCTGGCGCGCCAACTGTCGGTGTAAGAAATAACCAACAAGTAAATTTAGTGGATTGCACGTTTGGGCTCCGGATGGTTCGCGAGAGGACACAAGGGGTTATACTGGTTCAGGCACTAACGCCCTACGTCCAGTGTCGATCTGCTCGTGTTACTCGCGTTGCTCGTAGTAGGGGTTACAAGCGGTCGAGGGAGGGAGGGGCTCCCAAGTCTCTGGGTGTGTCTGAGCGTGAGAGAGCGTGTGTGTTTCGTGGGTTGTGTTTTTTGTTGTCCCCCCTCCTGAGGCTTGATTTTTCTTATTTATACTCAGGGGAGGCGACGCTGTACAAGTCGTGTTCAAAAAGGTGAAGAAAAGGAAACTTGCTGAAGAAGCCCCGCCGCCTGCGGGACACTGTGGACGCTGTTCGGGCTTGTTGGGGTCGTGCTTCTCCTCGCGCGGCGCCTGCGGACGGGCAAAACAGTGGGGGTCACATCCTTTAGCCATACCGGACAGTGCTCGGTAAGGCCAATTAATGCTGATGGGGTGCGGCGTAGTCGTGTGGCGACACGTCCTTATGCCGGGTCTTCCTGACACCCCATTCCGGCCCGGGCCCACGCCGATTTGGGCGAGGCGAAGAAGGGTCGGGTGAGATAGCGTAGGGTTGATCAGGACGGAAATGGGTTGGCCGAGGCGGACATGGGTCGGCCGAGGCGGACACGGGTCGGCCGAGGCGGACGGGGGTCGGCCGAGACGGACGAGAGCCGGCCGAGACGGACGAGGGTCGGCCGAGGTAGACGAGAGTCGGCCGAGACGGACGAGGGTCGGCCGAGGCGGACATGGGTCGGCCGGGACGGAACCAGGTCAGCCGAGTCAGAGGAAGATCGATCCTCCCCTGATCTGGTATTCTTCTTGTTTACGGGTTTTCTTATGCCCATCTCCTTCCCGAAACTGCGTGGTCCCACCCGTCAGTGAGAGGGTCGGATATTGATATCCGACAGCATGGACACGGCCGAGCTGCAGGCGGCGTTCTCTGCTCAAGCAACGGCAATCAGAGCCACCACTTCGCCTGACAAGGTGAACAATATGCATGAATCCTTTGATACATACAGGTTGCACTTGGCACAGGATTACATGACGCAGGCTCGCCGTTTCGCGAAGAAGCTTGGTCTCGAGGACATCACCGCCCGGAATGCAGCCTGGTCCGCGACGCGCCCGAACGATGATGACGACGGCGAGCCAGTTCCGGTGAGCAGGGTCTTCACCCGCCTCAAGGCGTCGCTCGACGCTCCGTCCATCGCGGAGGTGGCGCACGCTCTCAGCGCCTTTGAGATCGGCGGTGCTGCTGCGTCGCCCGCGCCGGCCGATGCTGCTGCGTCGCCCGTGCCGGACACCCAGGACAGCGTTGGCAACGGGCCGGCGCCTGCCTCTGCTCTGGAGCAGGCTGGCACTCCTGAAGCCACGACCTCACCAGGCTTCGGGCCTGGACCGGTGGAACCGGCGATGGGCACCACGCCCAGCGCTGCCGTGGTGCGGCCTGGGCCGGTGGCGCCTGGGCCGGACTCCGAGGTGGGCGACACCACGTCGACGAGGGCGCCGACCAACTCTGCTGCACGTATCGACGACCTCTTCACCAAGCCCGCGGATCCCCTCCTCTAATCAAAACCGGTACCAGCTCGACGACACAAACGTACTTTTAACATGACAGCTCCACGGCGAAGCGCCAGGCTCGCAAACCGGCCGTCCATGCCGTCCATCCAGCGAGCGCAACAAAACTTACTTCGTAAGCTTGGTCTCCAGGTTGAAGAATCGAAGCCGATCGAGGACGTGCTCAAGGAGTACGTCGATACGATCAAAGGACCACTCCCAGACTACGTCATAGCCGCGCTATCAACTCTCCTCGACCTTGACGATCAGGCGCAGGAACAGATGGCGAAGGCTCTTCTCCAGCACGCAGGGGAAGGGGTGGCAGAGCTACAGGTTGAACAAGAGGGGCTGCTGGGGCAGGAGGCATGAAGAGCCCCATCAACGAGTCTCCATCTATCCATGTATCCACGACATTTTACCCTTCTTTCTGTGGACTGTAGTCGTTCGTGCCCTGCTGGCTGCGACCTTCGGACACGACGACAACTACGACCTAGCCCTGCTAGCTGTGACCTTCGGGCGACCGATACGACTTTCAGTCGAACCAGACCATGCCCTGCTGGCTGCGACCTTCGGGCACGACATTTTCGACCTAGCCCTGTCGGCTTTCGGGCGACTCTTTTGTGTATCAGAACACGCCTTGCTGGCTGCCACCTTCCAACCGACACTGCCGGCCATGAACCTGTGGTACTCTACCGGCTATGTCGCCCATACGAGCTACTCCCATCGAAAAAATGACGAAAGGCAACTTCAACATAATCAACTGGAATGTGCGCGGCCTGAACGCGGCCGCCCGATGCCTGGCCGTACATGACATGCTAAAAGACACAACCTGCCATATAGCATGCTTGCAAGAGACGAAACTACAAAATATCGATGCAACCCTCGCGAACTTCTTGGGCGCTTACAGACTCAACTGCTTTGCATATAAACCAGCTTTAGGAACCAAAGGCGGGATCCTAGTGCTTTGGAACGACAGCTTTGTTGATTTGCAAAACATCCACATTGGCAATTTTTCGGTTACGGCGGACGTCACCGTTAACCATTGCGCCTCAACTTTTCGGCTTACTACGGTCTACAGACCCTCTAGGCGTAACGGACAACCGGCTTTCCTCCAGCACCTAAGAAATCTCAAGCCCACCGGGAACGAGAAATGGCTCATCTTAGGAGATTTCAATTTAATTTACCGTGCCAGTGACAAAAACAATCGGAACCTCGATCGGCGACTAATGCGCAGATTTAGAGCTACTCTAAATTTCTGCGGACTTAAAGAAATACACCTGCAAAACCGGAAGTTCACCTGGAGCAACGAGCAGCGACACCCGACGCTGGTGCGGCTCGATAGAATGTTCTGCAATGATTTATGGGACATTGAGTTTCAGAATCACGTCCTCCATGCTCTCTCGTCGACGCATTCTGACCACTGCCCTCTGCTGCTAGCGCAACACTCTGGGCCTAGAAAACTTCTGGACCCGGCTCCCGGGGTTCCAGGATTTGGTAAACGACGTCTGGACCAAGCCCGCTCCGCACACGGAGCCTTTCCACCGGCTCGGGCACAAGCTGCACTCTTTAGCCTGGTCGCTGCGGAAATGGAGCAGGTCATTCACCTCGGACATCAAAGCTAAAATGCACATTGCTCGCCAGGTCATCTTAATCCTCGACACGCAACAAGATTGGAGGGCACTCTCCGACGCAGAATTTAGTCTACGGGCCAGACTAAAGAAAAGACTACTAGGATGGGCAGCAATTGAGAAAGCTAGGAAAAAGCAAAGTTCCAGGATCACGTATTTGCGTGAGGGTGACGCAAATACCAAGTACTTCCACTTGAGGGCGAACTCCAGACGTCGGAAAAAATTCATACAAAGGCTGCGAGTCGGAGCTGGATGGGCTATATCACATCAGGAAAAACAAGACGCCATAGTTGACCACTTTCAGGCCGTCATGTGCGACCCGCCGCCTCGGGGGAGAGACATTAACTGGGCAGAGCTGCACTTCCCGACGGTTGACCTATCAACGTTAGCGGAGCCATTCACCGAAGAAGAAGTACGCGCAGCCATACTTCAGCTACCACACGACAAAGCACCCAGCCCCGATGGCTTTACTGGGCTTTTCTTCAAAAAATGTTGGTCAACCGTTAAAGGAGATGTCATGGCTGCAATAAATTCATTTCATAATTTACGCTGTCAGGATCTGAATCTGTTAAATTCGGCAAACGTTGTGTTACTCCCCAAAAAGGAAGGGGCGGAATGCTTACAGGACTACCGGCCAATCAGCCTCATCCACGCAATTGTCAAGATCATCAGCAAGCTCCTAGCACTCAGGCTTGCACCTCACATGTCCTCTCTCATAGCCCCGTGCCAAAGCGCGTTCATCAGAGGCCGCAGCATACATGACAACTTTCTGTACGTACGGAACATCGCCAGACGCTTCCATCGGAACAAAACGCCGGCACTGCTCCTTAAGCTCGACATCTCCAAAGCCTTTGATTCGATACGATGGGACTACCTCCTCTCCCTAATGCAACGTCGAGGCTTCCCGGCCAGATGGTGTGACTGGATAGCGGCGTCCTTACGAACCTCCACATCCAAAATAATGCTCAATGGCATACCTTCAGAGCCGATCATCCATGGCAGAGGCTTGAGACAGGGTGATCCACTGTCCCTCCTTCTCTTCGTCCTTGCAATAGACCCTCTGCATCATCTCCTACATACGGCCACCACGAAAGGGCTATTAAATAAGCTGGGTGGACGGGTCGCAAGATACCGGACATCTTTATACGCCGATGACGCTGCAATTTTCATCAAACCCACCGCCAAGGACGCGCGCAACACGCAACGTCTCCTACAACTCTTTGGAGAGGCCACGGGGCTGGTCACGAATCTGCAGAAGTCTAGCCTAACGACAATCTGCTGCCAGGGCATTGACCTCGATACAATTCTATCGGCATTACCGATGACCCGAGTTGGCTTCCCAATGCGATACCTCGGTTTGCCGCTGTCGGTCAGAAGGCTCCGACGAATTGACTTCCAGCCAATAATTGACAAAGCGGCAGGAAAACTCTCAAGCTGGCATGGGAGAAACCTCAATGTCGCAGGACGCACGTGCCTCACAAAAACTGTGCTCACCTCGCAGGCCGTCTACACGCTAACAGTATTAAAAGTAAATAAAGAGGTCTTGGAGGAGCTAGACAAATTGCGCAGGAAATTCCTTTGGGCAGGCGACGCGGCGCTGACGGAAGGCAAATGCAAGGTCAGCTGGACGAAATGCGGTATGCCGAAACAAAGTGGTGGACTCGGTGTGCTTAGCCTTGACAAATTCGCAAGAGCCCTACGCGTCCGGTGGCTATGGCATGAATGGGCCTCGCCAGAAAAGGCTTGGGTAGGCACCGAAACACCTTGCGACGATGCGGACCGGCTCCTGTTCGCGGCATGCACAAAACTCGAACTAGGAGATGGCACGTCGGTGGCGTTCTGGAACACAGCCTGGCTCCAGGGCCGCCGGCCAAAGGACGTCGCTCCAGCAGTTTATGCTATCTCCAAACACAAAAAGTGGTCTGTGGCACAGGCAGTGGCGAATAATTCGTGGGTCCACGACCTAGACATTTCAAGAGGAATCACATCGACTCTACTATGTGAGTATGTAAATTGTGGCGGCTCGTCAACGAGGTCCAACTACAACAGCACGTACAAGATACTTTAACATGGAAGCTAACCGCCGATGGAACCTATTCCGCCGCATCAGCCTATAAAGCGCAGTTCCTTGGAACCGTCGCCAAACCTCAGAACGTCAAACTATGGAAAACGTGGGCCCCGCCAAAATGCAAGTTTTTTGCCTGGTTGCTGATACAAAACAGAGTATGGACCGCGGACCGACTCGCCAAGAGGGGATGGCAGCACACGCCACTGTGTCAGCTCTGCCGGAGTGTAAACGAAACTGCACATCACCTGTTCATGGACTGCAGGTACACCAGACGCGTATGGACTGCCATAGCTAACTGGCTCGCTACACCAGAGATATTGCCAACAAACTGGCTTCAGTCAGAGGCAGTGTCTGACTGGTGGACCACTATGGCCGCCACCCGGTCGGTGCCTAAGCAGGCCTTAAGGACCCTAGCGCTGCTCATTATCTGGGAGATCTGGATCGAAAGGAACGCGCGCATTTTCAACCGCAAAGAGTGTTCTTCCACAACCATCATCGCAAAGATCAAATCTGAGGCGGCGGCATGGGTTTCAGCCGGGGCTAAAGGGCTAGAGATTCTGTTAGCGCGAGAATAGCCGTTTTGTTTTCTTCTCCGGTTAGCCGGATGTATTAAACTATTCCTTCTTTATCAATGAAATTGGCACAATCTCGTGCCGGTTCGTTCGAAAAAAAAGAATGAGGTATGTGTGTGTCCCTCTAAATTGCACTTGCAGATTTAGTAATAACCGGGGAAAATGTTCTCAAGTCCATGTTCTTTCGTGATTTGAAGGGGTGTTGATGCACCGGAGCTTAAAATGGCTAATGGGAAGGAATCGAAGAATGCATTGGTGAATCTCATTGGAGGGAAAAGAGTAACAATTTATGTGTATGAACAGGACCAGTTTGGGCGTTACGTGGGTGACATATATTGTGATAATGTGTTCATCCAGGTGAAACATGATATATCTAGTAGTAGCTCATACAACACAATGCATCCTCGTACTGCTTCAGTTAATTATGATGTGATCAATGTGTGCCTGGGTTTGTTCAGGAACGAATGTTGAAAGGTGGTCACGTATGGCATTTCAAAACTTACGACAAGCGACCAGAGTTTGCACAGGTAATTAAGGGATTCCAAATTGCTCTCTGAGAAATCTGGGGTATTGTTTCCTGACGTGAATATCCATGAGCTATATGCAGTTTGTGTGCGCAATTGGAGTTAGAGTTGTATTCAGACATCCAAATGCAGAATGGTTATAGCGTTCCTAGAAGCTTTTCGCTAGCTCTCTGATATTTTGCAGTAGGAGAGAGAGGCAAGAGCTGCACGTCGAGGGCTTTGGGCGTCAGAGAACCCTGAGAAGCCGTGGGATTGGAGAAGAGAGCAGCGCAGCGCAAACATTCAGGTCTACTAATGGAGCTGAACCTGGAGTTTACAGTTCTTCAATGATCTCATCTCATGGATAGCCACGTTGTTTTTGCTGAGGTTCATGCACAGCTTGCTGCAAATGGAACCATAAGCCAGAGTGTATGGTTTAAGTATGTCCATCCATCAGAAGTGCTTCCTTTAGTGTGAGCCTGGGAATGTACAGATGAACTGTTTGTCAGTCAATATCCACATGAATCAGGTCTGGTAGTAATTCATGCAGAGCAGTACGGCCCTGTTTAATTCACGTCACTTTCCTACCTCGTATTACATCGAGAACCGTGTCAGTACATTTCTTCTCTCTGTGCACGCAACCCAATGCATACACTTTTCACTCTTTCACACGAATTAAACAGGCCCTACAATCTGTAGGAGAACTCTCAAACACCTGCATCTGAAAGCAACACACTAGTACGTCAGTACACAGGCCGTGTCGCTGCAGAATCTTGAACGCCACGGTAGATGTCATTAATTAGCTTTTGGCCTTTTGGGGAAGAGCAATCTAGAATAGGCAAAATTGTTCGATTCATCACAGTTTAATGAGTCACAATTCCCTTGAGAGAACAAGGTAGCATAACAGACAGCATTAGGAAAGGAAACTGGAAAATTAAGCAACCTTTAGTAGGAACAATTCAATGGGAAAAGAACTATGATATTGACCTGCATTATATTATGTATCTTGTATGCTCCAGTCACAACTATAGCTAACTGACTACAGTTTTACATCAAACAAAATTGGAATGGAGATGCCTCCATCTCTCCATGCTGCTCAAAATTGTAACAGGTATACTACCAATAGTCATTGCAAGAGCAATGCCCATCTCTAAAGCAATGAAATCGATTGTTATCTCGGACAATAATTTCACGATCGGTTATCCTTGATATGAGCTTGATGGCGGTGTGGCAGTCACTGCAAACTCGAAGGTTTTTGGTTACCCTTATGGCATCA
This sequence comes from Alloteropsis semialata, assembly GCA_004135705.1. Taxonomy (NCBI): domain Eukaryota; kingdom Viridiplantae; phylum Streptophyta; class Magnoliopsida; order Poales; family Poaceae; genus Alloteropsis; species Alloteropsis semialata. Next base: position 1,394,234 of record CM014277.1, on the reverse strand, counting down.
CCTGTTTCAGTGGTGAGAAGGCTAAACGCAATGGCAATCTTTTCGCTGTGATGCACTAGCGTGTGCTCCTTCTCTTCGTCTTCAATGTCAAACATCACCACCTCTGTAGTTGGTGTATAACCCATGGTCTTCATTTCCATGCCTAATTCATCGAGCTTTTGATAAATTTTATCCGAGAGGGGATGTGACTTGTCCCCAACATGGAACTCGTGGACCTTACCGTCAAGTTCAACCCAGCTAGATGCAGGGACCTTCTGAACCCCCATTGCCTTCATTTCTGACCTGAGCTTTGCCGCGTCTTCCCATCTTCCACTGTTAGAGTATATGTTAGAGAGCATGACGTAGTTTCCAGAATTCCATGGCTCCAGCAGGATGAGCTGCTTCAAAGCTTGTTCAGCAAGTTCAGCATCACGGTGGATCTTGCAACCACCAAGAAGTGCACCCCATATAACTGCATTTGCCTGCACTGGCATGTCCTTGATCAGCTGATGAGCCTCCTCCAGCAACCCCGCACGACCGAGCAGGTCGACCATACAGCCATAATGCTCGATCCTCGGGATTATATGGTATAACTGAGTCATGTTGTGAAAATACCGCCGCCCATCCTTTACAAAGCCAGTATGTGTAGAGCTGCAGAGCAATCCAATGAAGGTGCTATCATTCAGTGTGATACCTGACTTCTCCATCTGACCAACGAGTGCAAACGCAATTTTCTCATGGCCAGTCATGCCAAGCCCCAAGATCATTGCATTCCAGACAATGATGTCTCTGTTCCTCATCTGCTGGAACACCATCCACGCCTCACCTGTGCTCCCACACTTGGCATACATATCGATTAGTGCAGTTCCCAGGACTGGGTTATCAAGAACTTCATCCCAGTGCACCATTGTGACCGCCCGCCGTCCCAAATCCAACGCACCCAACCTCGTGCACGCTGAGAGCGCCCCGACCACTGTGTAACAATCTGGAATCATTCCCTCTGCCTGCATTGCAAAGAACAGTTCCAGAGCCTCTCGCGGATGGGCATTGGAGGCGTATCCCCCAACCATAGCACCCCAGGCCACTGCATCCTTGTTCTGCATCTTGTCAAACACCTCCCTAGCCTTCTCCATCTCCCCGCACTTGACATACAGGTCCAATGCTGCAGTTGCCACAAACACGCTCCCTGCGATCCCCTCCTGCTGTGCCGCCCTCCAAACTGCCTCCCCAGTCACCAGATCAGTTACACGAGCGCAGGCGGTCAGGACTCGCACTGCTGTGAAGGTATCAGGGCGCATGCCCATCGCAAACGCCTTCCTTGCAACTCCAACGGCTTCCTGCACGCGCCCCGCGTCCATGTATGCGGTGATGAGCGCGGTCCAGGAAACGGTGCTGGGATGCGGCATTTCGTCGAACGCCTTCTGGGCCTCGCGCAGTAGGCCACATTTCGCGTAGAGGTTGAGGAGGGATGTGAGGACGTGGGGATTGGAGTGGCAGGGGAGCTTGAGGGAGCGGCCATGGAGCTGCACGCCGGCGGAGAGCGGGTCGGGGAGGCGGGAGGCGGCCTTGAGCGCGAAGGGGAAGGTGAGGTGGGAGGGGTTGGGAAGGAGGGAGTGGGCGCGGAGGGCGTGGAGGTGGAGGCCGGTGGAAGAGAGCGCGCGGAGGAGGAGCGGGCAGAGATCGGTGAGGATGTCGAGGCGGAGGAGGCGGCCGTGGAGGAGCTTGAGTGTGAGCGGAGGGAGCCGGTTGTTGGGGCTTACGCCGATGAGGAGGAGCTGACGGACTGCGGCGGCGGAGGCATCGATAGCACTAGACATATATAAAGCGCCAAATGCCTTGTTGAGTTTGCGATCCCCCGGCCCCGATCCGATCCGAGGACGGAGGCAAACCAATGCGGCGTCGACGGAGAAGAGGTTGGGGTTGGAGGGAGTCCTTCTGGAAAAGAAATTAAAGTATTAAGGTGTTTTGTGTAATTGTTTGGATCGTGTTAGGGAGTGTTTGGTTTTGTAAACATTTGGTTAGTTAAGAGAATCTCTGTACGCATATCTCAGATCTCACGAGTACAGAATTGGTTGTAAATAAAATTTTAGTTTAGGATTCGCTGCAGTATGGTTTAGCGGTTTTTTTTTTTTGAGGGGAATAGTATGGTTTAGCGTTGAGCTTGTCTGCTAAGTACTATCAGGGATGTGATGGCCACATTTGTCTTTGAAGTCAAAAAATTGCTTGTATTTCGTTTGGTTCAATATTGTTTTGGGGCACTTAGGTGCTCATCTTCCAGTGTACTGTCTTCTGCCATCAAAACAATGAGTTGTCCTAGTCGACCATCACCGGCAACGGCGGTGCATCAACGGCAACACCATCGCCGGCTTTGAATACAAATGGCGCAACACAACCTTCCCTCTCCAGAGGCGCCATTGCCGTCTGCTTCTCCTCCGACAACATTTCCTCGTCACCGTTGTTCCTCGCATACAGGAGGTTGCCCTCCTCCACGTCGTACAGGTTGCCCGTCCTCACCTCTTGAGCCAGTGCGCACGGCGCGCACAGCAACCACTTGGCGTAGTCCGCGGTCGCCGGCCGCCCGCCGCACACGGACCGGTCGGCCGGCAGCCCGAACCGCCTCCTCATCTGCGCGCGCCAGAAGCCGCCGTACAGCAGTCCGAGAACGGACAGCAGCGCGCCCGCGGCGCCGACGAGGGACCCGAGCGTGGCGTCGTGGATGTTGAGCGCGGCGACGGCGAACACCAGCACCGGCGCGGCGCAGAGGAGGGTGAAGGTGAAGACGTGCACGTACATGTTGCCCAGGCCCAGGCGCTCCATGTTCCACCCGAACACGCAGAACGTGCACCCCAGGGACAGCGCCGCCACCGTCGGGTCGTCGGCTAGGTCCAACAGCCCGCCGGCCCACTCCGGCTTCGTGACCACCTCTCTGCAGCTTCGGCCATTGTTGTGCTCCGATGCTTTGACGGCAGTCGACTCGTCCAGCTCCAGCACCGCCGCCTCCTCCTCGTCGCTGGACGCCGGGAGCACGATCTTCCTGCCGAGCGGGCCGTAGACCATGTACAGGGCGGCGGCGACGGGGAAGCCGAGGCCGAGCGCCATGCACAGGTTGACGGCCCAGTCGGGACGCGTCTGGCTGCTGAAGATCCAGAAGAGCGCGCAGTAAGCGTACTGCGCCAAGCACGTGGCGTGGAGCAGCAGCAACACGAAGGCGACGTGGAGCCGCTCGCGCCGCGCGCCGGCGGCGTTCTTGCAGTAGACGGCGCGGATCTCGGCGACGTCGGCGGCGCGCCATCGGGACAGGAGCACGAGGTGGTGGCAGAGCCGCGGGTGCTGGTACACGCACATGATGGTGAAGAGCGCGTTGAGCACCTGGTTGGCCACCTCCGTCCACCGCCTGCGGCGGGACGCGTCGGGCACGGCGGAGTTGAGCGCCCCCGTCATAAGCAGGAAGACGAACGCGACGCCCGCGGCGACGAAGGCGAGCCAGACGAGGAGCGCGGCGTTGGTGGGGTGCCTCGCCCAGGCCTTGCACCTGGAGCGCAGGGCGCGCCAGTCCACGGTGCGCGCGAAGGCCGGCGCGCGGAGGAAGAAGCGGGCGGAGAGTGCTATTGGTGGCGCTGCGTAGGTGGCAGAGCGCGCGCGGAGGGTGGCGACGCGCCTGAGGAAGCGGTGCAGCCATAGTTGGCTGGACGGCGCTGCACTGAGGAAGTCCAGAAACCTCTCCTCCTTGTCCTTGGCATGGCTTTGGATTTGTTTGGCTGATGTCTCGTGCGATTCCATTGTGGATAGTATGATCTCCTTGTTTCTGTAGCTTTTCCTTGTCAGTCAGACCGAGCTGTGAGGTGATCCTCCGGCGTTCTCGATCTGAAAAATCTGAAACTACTAGCAGTTAAACTACTAGTTAGCTGCAGGTGTTAGCATATTTGTACGGTGCTTGATTCCATTTGGTTATAGCGTTATTAACGGCAACGGAAGGGATTAGCTTGGTATGCATTCTTTCCGGTAGAGCAGTGAAGAAGTCAAGTGTGACTCCCTGTCAAATTTGGCTGGTTCCTGCTGAAACTCTTAAGCCCTGCCCTGGTCTTGTTGCGGATGCTTGAAATGGTCAGAAGGTTTCAGCAGATAATACCACCGAAAAGTCAAGACGGGCAGGCACAGTGAATAATGGATCAATTAATGTCAGGGAGAACAGGTGGTCATCTCTAGCTGATACCTTAGGCTGCCAAATTGGTCACATGCCTTTCACTTATCTTGGCTTGCCTCTTGGGACCACAAGACCTTCAGTTCAGGAATTTATGCCCATTCTAACTAGAATGGAAAAACATTTGATGGGAATCTCAAGAATGCTGACCTATGCAGGGAGACTGATCTTGGTCAATTCTATTTACTCTAGCATGCCAACTTTCTATCTATGTTCCCTTAAATTGCCAGTGGAGATTATAGAGCAGATTGACAAATATAGGAAACATGTGCTGTGGAATGGAGGTGACCTCTCCAAAAAGGGTGGATGCCTAGTGGCTTGGAAACATGCTTGCCGCAGCAAAGAGGAAGGTGGCCTGGGCATTATAAACCTGAGAACACAGAATACAGCTCTGCTGCTTAAGTACTTGCACAAGTTTTACAACAAGGTGGATCTCCCATGGGTACATCTCACTTAGCAATGCATGTATAAGACAGATAAACCACCACACGAAAGGAGTCATGTTGGATCCTTCTGGTGGAGGGATATCATGTCCTTGTCACCCAATTACTTCATGATCTCCTCCTGCAATGCTCTCAAAGGCGATACTGTTTCTTTCTGGAATGACCTGTGGAATTTTGGGGTCCTCAAGTGGAGATTTCCTCAGCTACATTCTTTTGCCAAGAAGCCGAACCTCTTGGTCTCCAAGTTCCTCTCATCTGATCTCAACAGAAATTTCTTCTTGCCTCTTTCAACTCAAGCAGCAAGTCAGCTATCTGAGTTACAACTCTTACTCAGTCATATCACACTTGATGATCAGGAGAGAGATTCTTGGACTTATATTTGGGGCTCTAATGACTTCACCAGTAAAAAAGCCTATATCAGCCTTCGTGGGTCTGCCCCTGCATCCCCACTTTTCAAATGGATGTGGAAATCAAAGGTGCAAAACAAACTCAAATTCTTCTTTTGGCTCCTCCTAAGAGACAGACTCAATCTTAGGAATCTTCTAAGAAGGAAAAACATGCAGCTTCCGAGTTATAATTGTGTCCTCTGTGTGGAGAATGTTGAGGAAACTCGAGCACACCTGTTCTTTGAATGCCCTTTCAGTCAGGCGATCTGGACCTATCTTGATATTCAGTGGGATGTAAACCTAGAGCCTCTACAGATGATTATTCAAGCACGCCAGACCTTTGGTCAGATCATCTTTCGAGAGATTGTGATCACAGCTTGTTGGGCTATTTGGTGTCATAGAAACTCAATAATTTTTGATGGTGCTTCCCTTTCCTTTGCTCGGTGGAAAGCACTCTTTGTTGAGGATTTGAAAAAGGTTACCCTGAGGGCTAAACCTTCGGTTGGTTTGTTGATAGATATTTGGTTGAGTAGCCTCATTTAGCTCCTTTTTTCTAGTTTGGGCCTAGGGCCTTGTAACCTGTACATATTCTTTTATACATAATGAAAAAATAGGGGTAGGGGCCTCCCCTGCCGTTCTCCTCAAAAAAAAACATTCAGTACACACATCATAACAGACTTGCAGGAAGATTACGTATCAGTCAATCAACTTCGGCATGCTGATTGGGCTTGTTTAGTTCGCGCGAATTCGATCGAATTGGCTGTAGCAGATTCCCTTGGGAATTGAAAAAGTAAAGAGAGAGCACGTAGTTCAATGCGGCTATTAATGTTCAGTTTGGGCTGCACTGGACGGCCATTCAGACTGGAGTAAACTGCGTCCAAATATATGGGAGAAATCCAATCCACATGATTGGTATGGAATCTACTCGAATCTGCTCAGTACGCCAAAAAAAGAGTTTAGCAACAAGTAATCAGGACGGCAAAAGAAAATGAAACATACAGTAGATGCTTTCAGCACACCATGTAGGACTTGCAGTTCAGGATGCCGTTTACTTTGATGGTCTTCAGATTTAGACACAAACAATAACACACACAGTAATAATCAGATTCCATTGGCTCCCAAAAATAAGCGGCATCTGATAAACTAGTATTTCTGCATAGATACACTCAAAGTCTATTTCGTTTCTGCAATGTTCTTCGGAGGTTTATGAACAGTGAAGAAGAAAAATTCAGGCTGATTTCCTGGCCCGATCATTCCCTTCGGCGCCTCGCCATTTCAATGTTGTCACAAAACGGTCAACATAAGAATAGTACAATCCATTGCTATTTACAGTTGGCCTTCATTTATTTATTTTTCAGACATACAATTTCATAATGTTGCACCATTGCAAATTAGTTTCTGAAACACAAGGATACGCATACACTGACTAAACTGAAACAGACAGAAGAAGTTGTCAAAATGGCTTCCTGTTTTCACCAAAATAAGTTGAGAAAGAGGACAGATCTAATCTACAGCATATGGTGCACATCATATATGTCCAATTTCTCTAAACTCTAAAGAATAATTCCTCGTGTGTACAAAAGAATGAGCAGAGACAGCAGGGTGACCATATTGATCAGTTTCTTCACCTTCTCCACTCTCCAACTTCCATCAGAAGAAGACATAAGATAGTCAGCGTCTTCTGCCATTGCTCGGTTCGACTCCAACAGAGATGCATCTTCCTCCCTCACCGTCGCCGATATCAGGATAGAAGAATTGCTCATCTCGCCATGAAGAACATCACTGCATTCGTCTTCCACTTGCATGACCACGACCTGAACCCGTGGAGCCATCGTTTCGTCATGAACAACCACCAGATGACCATTCGGCAGGGACGCCTGGGACACTGCAACCATTTCTGTTGCCCTGAAAACGTCATGATCATTGGATACTACAAGCAACGGCTTCCTGACGTCCGCATGATCAACGTCAACAACCTTCGAGTAGAAGACCTCGTCATCGAGCACCTGTTCGACCACCCTTCTAGTTTCCTCATCAGGATGCAGCATTATACTGTCTGTGGATGGCTCCTCTGTTATTGTTGCCAGCATTGGGACATCAGAATCATGAACATCCCCAGCGTCACTAGCTCCATCCTTTTTCAGCATCAACAATTTGGTCGGTCTTCCTCATGAATTTCTGCTTGTTCCATTTTTCTTCCACCGCTTTTCTTGACTTTAATTGATTTTGGGGGTTTCACTTGGGCTTTTTGTCTGTCTCCTTAACTTGCCTTTGCCCGGGAACAACAATGTACATAACCTTCGGATTGACCTGCACCAAACATTGCCCATTTATGACACAATATCCAAGCCAAAGCAACAAAATAGGGATAATGTTTGCACAATGAATTTTCCAGCATTGAATACTAAACAAATTACCGTGAATTGCAAGAAGAGCAGTTCGGGCAGCTTTTATCTCTGCCTCCTTTTTTGTTCTAGCTGCAGCACCAATGTATTGTATGCCACCAATCTCAACAGTGCATATGAAAGGAGCTAAGCCTGAAGCTTGTTTAGTGCAAATACAGCTGATTATGAACAGGAAGGAACTAGAACAAGAAAGGGCAATATACTCACAGATTATGAACAATTCACACGACTACTGAAGGAATGTCAGTATCCTCACAGATAAGCAGGCATGCTATAACATTAACCATGTAGATTTTGCTCACCTGACTAGTTGTAGTTTTCAAACAGAGCTGTGTGTCGTGCAATTCTGCATCTATTCAGTTGCCTTCTAAACCCATGTTGATCTAGATCTTTTTGATATAGCATTGTTTCAAAATCTTAAACATAGTTTAGATCTCTAATTTTCCAAATGTTCTCTGCTGGAGGAGGATACAACAGCTTTCCATGTTTCTTACAGAAGGCTCTACTACTAATTTACTTTGATCATAACATCCGCTACAGTGTATGCCAAATTTGATATGTATGCCAGTGATCAACTCATACAGCGTATACCAGGAATTAGCATTAAATTTGAGATGTATGCCAGTGATCGATACAAGTATATATGCACCAGAATGAGCATTGAATTTGAGATGTATACCAGGAGTCAACTCATACAGACAGGGAATAAGCAGCGGAACACACTGATGATTCTAATCACAACTAGAAAGCAACTCATATGTAGTTTGCTTCAGAGAATTGGAGGACTGATTCGAACCACAACTAGAAACCTCTAGAACTCATAATTGCCTAAAAAAGCATTTCTAAAGCAAGGTATTCACAAGTCCACTGGGAATCAGGGATCAGTTGTTGGCGTTGGCTTCAGCACCGTTGTCGTTGTCGTTCTCGTTCCCGTCGGCTTCAGCACCGTTGCCGTTGCCGTTGGCGTTGGCTTCAGCACCGTTGTCGTTGGCGTTGGCTTCAGCACCGTTGTCGTTGGCGTTGGCGCTGGCGCCACCACCCTCGCCGATGTCCTGGAAGGAGACGGCGGAGTTGAGGCACAGGCAGCTCGACGTGGTTGCGGATCTGCTCAATCCGCTCCGCTGGCAGGGGGCTCTCCGTCTTGAGGGCGTGGCGAGCAGAGCGGGAGAGGCCGTTGGACAAGTAACCGGTGAGGTTGAACACACCAGGGAAGTGGATCGTGGATCTGCGGACGCGCTAGATCGCATCGCCGCGGGAGCGGAGGCGGCGGAGGGCTTGGGGGTCGCCTGGAGCAGCCGTCAGCTCAGGAAGGACCTGGTCGGTGAGGTTGGTGAGGATGTTGGCGAAGCGCGCGACGACATCCCGCTCCCTGCCTCTCCTGGATGAGGACGAGATACTGGGGAGCGTCGCGGACGGCGTGCACGGAGACGACGTCGATCTCCCGCGGGATGGCGAGGTGCTGAAGACCCTCCAGGTCCTCCAGGCTTTTGACGCCGACGGCGGCCACGAACTCCATTGTCGGCGGCGAGGCGGGGGCGCGCGGGCGAGGAGAGGCGAGGCGGGGGCGAGCGCTCGTGGACGGGGATGGGCGGGGGTGATTTGGTTTGGGTGGGGTCCGTCATCCGTGCGGGGCGATGCCTTTATCCAGGCCTCCAGGGGGAGGGAAAAGGAGGCGAGACAAGGGGGAGGAGGGCGCGGCGATCCGCGGTAGTTCACGCGTGCTGATTGGTCGACAACCAATCCACACGGATCGCGGATCCAGCACGTTGGAATGTGAGATCGACGGTCAGAAATGGGCCAAACTAACACACCCCCGGGGTGGGGGGCTGCGGCGGATTCGAAGCGGGAGCTGCGGCCGAATGTTCTCGATTTCTCCCCGGCTTCTTGGAGAGCAAGCAAAACAAGCCGCGGCCGGATCGGAGATGAAAAAAGAAAGGAACTCGGCACGGGCCTGCTGCTGGGCCTCGACCTCCTCCTCCTCGTTCATGCGGCGGGCCTGCTGCTCGCTCCGGGCTAGCTGGGCCTGGACCTCCTCCTCCTCGTTCATATCTGGCGTGCTCAGACGTCTTTGCACGCGTTGGCGGGAAGCCATGCACCATGTTGGTTTGGCTTATCAGCCACCAGCCAGCAGCCAGCCAGCAGTACTTTTCTCTCACAACAAATCAGCACCAGCCACCAGCCAGCCAGCAGTACTTTTCTCTCACAACAAATCAGCACCAGCCACCAGCCACCAGCCGCCAGCCAATCGAACAGGCTGACGATCGTTGGTGAAATGGTGAACCATGAGGATGAAAACCGATTTTTTTTTTAATTTTCATATTTTGCAAAAATAAATGCCCTAACAAAAAAAATTGCAAAACTACACCAATACAGCCATTTAAAATGGCCATTTCAATTGGTTGAAAGCACCTTGCCGTCATTTTTATCCGGCGGTATGCTTTTTCGCTGTGCAGCTCACCTTAAAAAAGTCATAACTTTTTTATATGAGCTTGGACGGAGATGAAATTTATATGAAAATTGAGCTTCAAACGATCTACAACTTTGTAGCTCATAGATTTTCATTTGATCCCATCTTGGTACTGAAATAATGGATACAATGTTCATATCTGTATTTGTATGTTTGAAAATTATTTAAATTTTTTCGGCACTAAGATGGTTTCAAGCAAAAACAAAGTTGTAGATCCAGTAGAGACCTACCATTTCCATATAAATTATATCTCCATAAAAGTTAAAATAAAAATGTTATGATTTTTTAAGTTATGTTGTGCTAGCTAGCCCTTTATTTATCCATTTACTAGTGTAACATATTTTGAAAAAAAAAATCATAACGTTTTCATGCGACTCTGATGGATATACAATTTATACGAAACTTATATATCTCGATGGTATCTAAAATTTTGCAGATTGCAAGTTTTTCATTTGAAGTCATTTTGATGCTGAAATAATCGTTATAATGTTCATATCTATAAATATAGGTTTGAACATTGTACCGATTGTTTCGGTACCAAGATGGTCTCAAATGAAAAAAAAAATTATGAACTACAAAGTTGTAAATCTTTTCGAGCTTTACAATTTTTATATAAATGTCATGTCCACCCGACCTCATATGAAATAGTTGAGATTTTGTTGAATGAACACGGAGGAGCATATCGCCGGATGAAATTATGGTAAGGTCCTTTCTGCCAATTCAAACGGCTATAGCCATTTGAAATGGCTATATAGGGTATATTTTTGCAATTTTTTGTTAGGATATTTATTTTGCAAAACATGGAAATGAAAAAAAATCATGAAAACCTGTACCGCTTGTCATCTCCTCTTCATATCTGGGTGGGCCTTGGAGTTGGGCATGCAATTGAGATAGGACGAAATGCATCATCAACGAACAATGCAATCAGCTTAGCATGCTTTTATTTTACGGCACGAGAATTGGATTCCGGAAACTGAGCATGCAGCAACGTATCATCGATCGATCAGACATTCAGACTAGCTAGCTGATAGGACGACGGAATGCATGGCCTGAAGATAGTGATAGCTAGCTGGTGAGCAAGTATTTGCAGGTGATGCATGCATCCTCTCTGGCGTGCTGCACTACTAGGGCCTGTTTAGGTGGTCGAGAAAATTTACAAAATTTACTGTAGCAATTTTAAACCGAAGATTAGGAGGACTAAACATGATCTAATTATAAAACTAATTACATGGATGGACGAGAAATCGTGAGACGAATCTATTAAGCCTAATTAATTTATAATTAGATATTGTTTACTGTAGCACGACGTTGTCTAATCATGACCTAATAGGCTCATTAGATTCGTCTCGCGAAGTTACCAGGGGTTATGAAATGAGTTTTGTCATTAATCCACATTTGATATCTTTAATTAGTGTCCTAACATTTGATGTGATAGATGAATAGTGAAAAGTTTGAAAAGTTTGTGCAACTAAACAATGGTGCTTCGTTATCTTATTGTTGCTATTGCATGGGCTTCCCTTTAATTTCTGCCGCTCGACTACCGACGGATGGGCCAGATCATGAGCTAGTAGTGATTACCAGAGGAAGGGGATATATGGGTGCTAAGTTGTTGTGTTTTAATTTTGGGTTGTTACTGAAACAACCGAAAATTAAAACATTCTCGTCAGCCTGGAACAAGCGTGCTATCATGCATCTACAAAAAAAAAGGAGCGTTATAACAAAGGTTTCTTACTACTCTACCTCAATTTACCTAAAAAAAAACTACTCTTTCTATATTGATCATGGACTTTGAAGCCTCACTGTTTTTTTTATATATTTTGTTTTCTAATATGATGTTGGAATATGCTTTCCAATACTATTTTCTTGTTTATAATTGAGTAGTTCCTTTTATTGGCAACGTATTATCATCAAATATATAGTACAATTATGGCTATTGAGTATGCAAAAAAGTTGATTAGATTAGTGCCTGCCTGGCTTGGTGAGCAAAAAGCTTAACAGCACAAGCACGGAGGCTTGCCTTTTAAGCCCTGTTCCGATAGTAGGGGTTAAGCTTTAGCCCTGTCAAATCGGATGTTCAGATGCTAATTAGAAGTATTAAATATAGACTAATTACAAAACCAACTATACAGACGCTAATTCGTGAGACGAATCTATTAAGTCTAATTAGTCCATGATTTGACAAAGTGGTGCTACAGTAAGTATTTGCTAATGGTGGATTGATTAGGCTTAATAGATTTGTCTCGCGAATCAGCCCAAAAGTTCTGCAATTAATTTTATAATTTACTTATGTTTAGTCCTCCTAATTACCATCCGAACATTCGATGTGATAACAAGAACTAAACTTTAGCACAATGATCCAAACATAGCATAAACCAAACAAAGTGATCATTGCCCGGCTAGAAAGGGAGAATCCACAGCCTATTCGCTTGGCTTATCAGCCACCAGCCAGCAGTACTTTTCTCTCACAACAAATCAGCACCAGCCACCAGCCGCCAGCCAACCGGACAGGCTGCAAACACGTTAGAAAAAATTCAACTTCTTCCATCGTCCAAAGTACCAAAGCTCGATCATCGCTAAATGCAAAATTAGTGATAGATAAACTTGTCTCTTACACATTAGGACGCTGCACGAGCCATATATCATGGCAATTGTTTCATGGAGGAGCGAGCCCTCTTGCAGCTGGGACTAAAAGGGAAGTCAACAGAAGTAAGGAAATACTAGGAAGGTCTGGCGTGCTTTAGGGTTTAGGGTAGAATAGGAGTTTCTATGGGCTGTGGCCTACGTGTGTTTCGCCATATGGGTCTCTTTGATTTTGGCTTGCGCGTGTTTGGCGACAGACCCTAGAAACATATGTGAAGCACAGCTGTTATGGGTCGTGGCCGAACCTTGATGGACCCTTTTCTTTAGGAAAGCAATGTTATGAACCGTGGCCGAACCTTGATGGGCCCTTTTCTTTAGGAGAGCACAACTGTTATGGGCCGCAGCAAACCTTGATCGACCCTTTTTTTTAGGAGACACGGGCTTGTAACAGGTCAACGGACCAATACAACAAAAATAAAAAGGCAAGGCGCGGCCATGAGTGAGAAAAAAAAAAGCTCAGCACGGTAGCTGGAGCGCTCTCTGCTCCCTGATTTCACCGGAAGTTAGATATGTGCAATGGGTCCGTGGTCGTGGGTGGCGTCTCCGTCCGCGCAGCCGCTCTGCTCGGGCTAGACCCGACTCCCGCTCGTGCGCTCGACGAGGCGGACGAGCTCCGCGGGCTCGAGTGAGACTGCAGAGCATCGGACACGGGTTGCCGAACAGTTCACCGCCGCGATACGAGAGAGACGAGGCCCAGGCAGTCGGGCACAAGACCTCGAGGGTATTTTGGTCACACACCAATTGTTTGACGTGCGGGAAGGCGAATTTTAACGTATCTGACGTATATAGTTATATAAAGGAAGACAAAACTTTTTAATGTTATATAGGGAATTTGGAAAATAAATGGTACGTAGTAGAATCCAATTTTATAGTAAAATTTTCCTCCGTCAATCTCTCTGTCTCTCTTTCTCCTCGCCTCGGCTGCTTCCTCCCTCCCGCACCGTGACGCCGCTTCCTTTCTCTCTCCTCTTCAGCCTAGAACAAGCGTCTATGAAGTGTACTGTTCTATGGAGTTCAAATCACATCCTATGAATTCACCTGAAGGCTTAGCTGATCCCCCCCTTTTAAGCTCTGCTGCGGCTCCCAGTAATGCTGAACTACTACGTACGTATACTTCCCCCCGTTAACAATTTACAACTGGAGCTGAGCTGTGGACCTGTGGTCACTTCTCTAAGCCACTTTTAACTGCTTCGGATGATAATGAAGAAGCCAATGCTAGAAGAGAAGAGAGAACAGATTGCATTGCTAAGTGCCAGCGTTCCTGCACGTGGCCAGATACATTATTTGTCTGCATTTACATTATTGTTATTCTTGCTTATTATTTATCTGTGTCTTTTTTTTTGTTGTTCACCCTGGGATGGCAGCTTGCAAGATGACAAGCCAAACTGCTAGTTGGGATACAAGGTTTGAGTCGGGTACAAAAGCAGCATTATTGTTGCTATTTTCTCCAATCGTCATCGCTGCTGATGAAAAATGAGCAAATAAGGTGAAATTTATTGCAATTAAAAATCCTAGTGCTTGAAATGCGCTGCTGCAGTTGTCCTAAAGTTACTTCTCATGTCAGAGTGTGGAACTATGGCCTTGTTTAGATCGGGTGATTTCGATTGAATTCAATGATTGGAGATGCATTGGAAATTGAAAAAGTAGAGAGAGGGCACGTAGTTCAATGCGTTGCCTTTTGATTGAATTGGTGTCTTTTCGCGAATCTAAACAGGGCCTATGATGATGCGCTACCGGTGAACTCTTTTCAAAACCATAAGTTGTCTGACAGAGGGCTATCTAATCTTTTGCTTATCAATGACATATGTGGGATCTTGACAAGGAACAACTTCGCAGCACCATTCAGTCATCTGCTGATACTGCAATTTCTGCTCTAGTAAGCTCTTGTTGCCATGTACTGTTTGAGTAATTCAAATATTATTCAAGCAACTTCTTTTTATTATTTGACTAGGCTATCTTGCACTTTGTCATTGAGGAAATAACCATAGATTTGTGATATATTCTGTGTTTTCTGTTATGCAGTTCATGCTGTATACTTAATGTTCCTGTTTTTTTTTAGTAATCAATAAGTTACAACATTACCGTGTAAACTGCATTTGACCACTAGGCATTGGTATAATATATAATCAAGAGTTTGTATTTGATTTTTGAATTGACAACAAAAATACATGTGGTACAAAAGAGTTAGGTACGTCCCCATATGAATTGCTAATAGAGGTAAAATGGAACCACGTTGTTCCTTCAAGAAGAATGATGGTTGAATGCATCCTCCAAGACTCCTAGTAATTGTGTGCAATTCAAATGCCTGAGTTTTTATGAGTGGAAGCGGCTTTTGGTGTTGCTTTCTGTAGGATCACCAACTTGTCTCAAGTAAGTTGAACAATGTGAGCGAGTTAAATATAGGAATTTTCCAAAGGATTTGCTCCTGTCATGTCTTAAAATATGAACTATTTTTCTAACAAAAAAGGACTATACTTCTATAATATATTGAAAGTTTGTTTCTCAATAACATATATGTATTTTCATTCCATAGGTGTGAAAATTAGACGTTTGATTGCTCTATGTATTTGATTTTACTATTGCAGCAAGTTTTATATTAATCTAGTTTGATGGGACCAGGGCTGTCGATGCATATTGCCTGTTGGACGACGAGCGCAGTTTGTAAGATACAGCCAAGATTCATTAGCCTCCGCCCTGCACAAGGTTTGTGGTACCCTCTACCCTGGTCCTGTCATTGAACTTGGAGGCTTCCCCCCAAATAAATTAACCATACCTAGGTTAGCCAAAATGTAAGGGCCTGTTTAGTTGAGTAAGAATGAAAGTTACCGTTTACTGTAGCAATTGTAAATCGAAGATTAGGAGGACTAAACATGATCTAATTATAAGGCGCTATACACGGTTGGACGGGAAATCGCGAGACGAATCTATTAAGCCTAATTAATCCATCATTAGAGATTGTTTACTGTAGCACAACGTTGTCTAATCATGGCCAAATTAGGCTCATTAGATTCGTATCGAAAAGTTACCTAGAGGTTATGGAATGGGTTTTGTCATTAACACACATTTAATACTTCATGCATGTAAGATTCCCTTTGATGAATAGTGAAAATGGCAAATTTTTTTGGCAAATTGGCCATCTAAACAGGCCTATCTCATTCTGGCAGTCCTATCCTTTGCTTAGCCTTGTCAAGTGTACAAAGGTTTGGAGATGGTTGATACCATAAATCATGTGCGGCAGGGGCTCTGCTACTGCCTGGGCAGGTGGGATTGTGCATATTGGCCCAGGCAGAATAGAATGAACGCACATGTCTCCTGCTTTAACAGATGGATGTTGAATAGATAGATGCATTTGCCCAGCTAATATAGTGGTAGATGGGATTAGGCTGTCCGCACTCGTCGTCCTCTAAATACATCCTCTAAAAGGAATATCCTGTCCTGGTCATCGAGATTCCGTACTCTAAACCAACTTCTCCCGCACCCGTCATACTCCAAATCACGTACTTTATCCCAACTCTACTATATTTTATCCATCTATCCCAACTACTATATCATCTCTTTTCTCACTTTTTTTTCTTTTCTTTATAAATTTTATCAAAATATATCCATCTGAGATCTTGTTTTGAAGAATTTATTGCAACGAATTTAATGGTGCAATCGGAATTTAATTTGGTTTTTTGGTTTGTGAGTTATAACATTTTTTAGTTAGTTGAGGACGTGGGGCCCGCCACTCTCTCTCCTCTCTCTCCGCGCAGCGTACCCCGCTCGCGCTTCCGCGGAGCCGCTGGCAGTGCCGTATCCTCGTTCCATCCGTTTGTTTACCGGAGATTTACAGTACACCGCTGGCAGAGCAATTTACAGTACACCGCTGGCAGAGCAATTTCCGGTACGTCGGTACTGAAGGACGGCGCAGCGTACCCCGCTGCGGTCAGTCTTAGTATGGCCTGCATGAATGAATCGTTGTGCTCGAGTCCCTTGTAGTGTACTCACCAGACAGATTGTCCATTTGTAAATACAAATCTGAGTTTGTACAGTCTGTCAGCAATCTGGCCGTGTAATTTGTGCGAATATATGTATTCATGTACACCCTTGTAAATATAGATGTCCAAATGGCCCGAGGCCCGTGGGCCAGCCCATGGCCCATTTTTTGGCCCAATCCAAGCTCGGCCCGACACGCCTGCCTTCGAGCCCATGCTGGCCCAGCCCGATATGCGGGCCGTGTCTGGGCCGGCTCATAAGCACGGGTGCTGGCCCGGCCCGGCACGAGAAAGGCCGGCACGACGTGGCCCATGGGCCGGCACGCGACCCGTGAGCACGTCGGCCCGATGCCGACTCGTATATAGGCCGGCGGTCCGGTGCCGGCCCCCGCCCCGCAGCCCCTCACAAACCCTAGCCGCCCGGCCGCCCCTCACTCTCAGTCTCTCAGCTCCGTCTCCACCTAAGCGCCTCCGGCCTCCGCCTCTCCCTCCCGACTCCAGCCGCCTCTCCCCTCCCGACTCCGGCCACCTACTCCGCCCGCCTCTACTGTGGCCGGATCTAAGCCGGTGCACGGCAGCGCTGCCGTCCGCCCCTCCCCTCTGCTCCCTTTCCGTCCCCACTCCCCAGTCCCCACCAATCCCCGATCGAGGACCGGCCGTCGGCCTCGGCCGATCTGCTCTCCCCGAGGCGCGAGCGCGACTCCGTCTCTCCCTTCCTCTCCCTGACTCCCTCTCCTTTCCCCTCCCTACTCCGGCCGCCTCTCCCAGTCTCCCTCCCTCTCCTTTCCCCTCCTTACTCCGACGGTCCGGCCGCCTCTCCTGTGGTCAGATCTCCTGTCTCCTCCCTACTCCGGTCTCCTCTGGGCTCCGTCGCTCTTGGACGGCCACTTCAGTGCTCCGGTTGCGCAGGTAAGCTCTTCCCTCCCCGTCCAGATCCAGTCTTACCTCCTTTTTCTTGATTAGTTTCTCAGTTCCTCATTGCTGCTTCTTCTTCCGCAGGCTTCTTCTTCGTGCCGTTGAGGGACCGAAGGGCCAGCCATTGAGCCATGGAGGACGATCCGACCTCTTGCAACCATGAGCTACGGTTGCTACGGATGGCCGGAGATGACACAGACGACCTGGATGCGGATCGGGAGGAGCTGTTCGGCAGCAATGTCGCGCCTATCAGCATTGATGGCGACGATGCTCCTGATGCCGCAGCTGGTGGTGCACGTGCACCCGATGGCGCTGCTGCTGGTGGTGCTCGTGCACCCG